>CM018052.1:23507070-23727070 GCA_008638375.1 Nyssa sinensis | reverse complement strand
GTACTAAACTAGTATGCATATATAGAATCAACAAGCAACATTCAATAGCTAACATGTAGCCTACTATATCAACATCTAGATATAAGCTCCGTCCTAAGAATATTCATATACATAAATGGGCACACAACTTACCATATAGATGACTAGGTATACAATCAATCCTATGGATTTTCAAGCTTATAGCCTATCTTTATAGGTAACTAAGCATATGGTCTATCTCATAAATCACTTGGCCCACTATATAGATATAAGCATCTAATCCCAGTTCATCAATAACCAAGCATACCACATATTGTATAATTTCACACACTAAAGCAACAAGCACTCACCTAATCATGTAATCCAACCCAGTCCAATCAACTTAAAGTCTAACCCCTCCTAACTCATAATAAAGTCAATCTTAGAAGGATTTACAGATACCCCACTACCTGATACCACATGGCCTAGGACCTGCAACTCCTGAAGCCAAAACTCACACTTCGAGAACTTAGCAAATAAACGGTGCTCCCTTAAATTCTGTAACACAGTCCGTAGGTGAAAGGCATGCTCATCCTCAGAAGGTGAATAAATTAAAATGTTATCAACAAACACCCCGAAAAACTGATCTAAATAAGGACTAAAAATACGATGCATCAAGTCCATGAATGCCGCCGGGGCATTCGTCACACCGAATGGCATAATTACAAACTCATAATGGCCATAACGAGTGCGAAAAGTAGTCTTCGCCACATCCTTCTCCCGTACTCTCAACTGATGATACCCCGATCTAAGATCAATCTTTAAGAAACATCTCGAACTCTAAGCAGATCAAACAAGTCATCTATCCTTGGTAACGGGTACTTGTTCTTGATAGTGACCCCGATTCAGCTTCCTATAGTCCACACACAAATGTAATGTCCCATCCTTTTTCTTCACAAATAGTGTCGAAGCACCCCACGGAGAAGTACTAGGACGAATAAAACCCTTACCCTGTAAATCAGTCAATTGCTCCTTCAACTCTCTCAACTCGGTTGGAGCCATACGGTAAGGTGGAATGGAAATAGGCACCGTGCCTGGGATAAGCTCTATCGTGAACTCTATCTCTCGTCTCGGTGATAGACTAGTCAAGTCATCCGGAAGACATCAGGAAACTCATCCACTACTAGTGGCAACACACTCTCTGTAGCCTCACTATTATCTGCAACCAAGCTAGCCAACATGTAACTATGACCTCCCCAACTTCTCGAGTTGTACAAGGGTGAACTAAGAAATCCCCACGATCTCCCGTGAAATAAAATCTATCTCCCTCAGGAGTGCATACTATCACTCTCCCCCCTTAGCAATCTATACTCGCTCAGAAAGCAAACAACCAATCCATCCCCAAAATAACATCAAAACCAGTCATGTCAAGCAAAATGAAGTCAAAATAAAGGATGCGATCAGCTATCTCCATCGAGCAATCTCTACAAATCCTCGTCAGTATCTCACTACCCCAACTTGTGAAGCATACGATGGTGGAACAAGGCAATCATCACAAACCCCCGAATAAAATAAAAAAAAAAATCTCCCAAGTGTAATATTTATTATCTAAATTTAGACAACACAATCATTTATAACTTTATCCGAACCAATTAGACTCGTTCATAACTTTTACCCACGTATTTCTAAACGATAAGCGAAAACCACCATTCACTTATAAGTTGTATAACAATCCAAGCTTTCAAGTTCTAGTGCCTCAAACACAATATTTTCACTCCAAGTACATTCATACAATTGCATCTTAAACACAAGATTCATATTCAAGGAATTCGTATCATCCAACTCTTAACCCGATATACAATTTCCTCAAAAACAACAATTAATGCTTACCTTTTATTCAATCATAACTCTGGAATTAATCTTGTAAACTAAGGTAGAACTAGGTTCATAATTCACACCTCAATTTGACCCAATTCATGCAACTCATTATTTTCACAAGGTCTATATTCATAAGTTCATTAAATCAACCCATTATTCTCATCACATCTAGTATCAATCATCTCATATAACTAGGTAAGACAATAGCATTTATCACTAGGTTATCTCCACAGTCCACCACAATATAACATCTTCCGATTCAATAAAGAAATCATTACAACCCCTAACTTTCAGATTCGCCTTTGCATTACAATTCAATATTCATCCTAAGCACGAAATCAAAATCTAATTATATCATAATCTGGATTAATCCACAACAATATTCTTTTCAAACTATTTATGTTTAAATAATTTTTCTTTAGAAAAAAGATCATCAATCATCACCTGAGAACCTAACATATCTTATAGGCATACCTGCTTAATCAACACTTATATAACTCACGTCAACCATCCCTACCCATTGGTTACACTAAACATTTAACACCGAGTTCTAACACAGCCTTTCGCAAGGAAGGAATTCATTTAGACAATACAATATACGCATACTCAAGTCATGCTAGTATTCAATTAGCCTATTAGTACTTAACCCTAAGTGAATTCTATCCAAAAAATAATACATCTCTCTACAAAAGAGTTTAACACAAGGACATCTCTAAAATTTTTGGTACAAATACTCTGAGTATCCACTATCTAGTCCGTACACAAAAATCTCCACAAGTCTAAATTCTCATTTTAGTATTCTAAGGTCTTATGTGTCTTTTTATTTATGGTTTTCTACCTCATTGGAATTTGTTCATTTAAGGTTTTATAATTCTTTCATTATCTCTTACTTTTATAGCTAGGTAATAATCCTTCATGGATCACAACTCCATTTGTTACCGGCTGATGGAGCGCCATCCATAAACTGTAACGCAAGACTTGAGATCAATCCAGTCTGTATAAATATCATAGTCATAGTACTATAATCCATGAATATCGGGTCCTAACCTAGCACACACACACACACACACATATATATATATATATGAGAACACATTTGACCAGGTAGGTGACTAGGTCCACAGCCTATCCCATAAATAACTAGGCATACGACCTACCGTATAGATAACTAAGTGCGCAACCTATATCACAAATAACTAGGCATACGGCCTATCCCATAAAATATACAGTCTATCACATAGATATGAGTTTCTAATCTTAATTTACCATTATATCAAATAATCACATACTCTCAGTCAATCGGGAAATCAAGTATAGTGCATACCCGTGCACACCAATGCAACACATGCACATAAAACATACCACCCAAACTAGCCCAAGTAATTTAAGGTCTAAACTTCTCTCACTGGCCCTAGGTATTCGAACCTATGCTCTGATACCACGTTGTCATGCCCCAAATTTCTACAAACATAGGGAGTGAGTGAAATGAATTTAAGAAAAGAAAATAAAAGAAAATTTAATGGGTTCAATTGTACATACATTCACTTCCTTCGACATAAATATATACATGCAAGTCACATTCAATAAATATATCCTACATGTCATTTGGGCTTAAGCCCTTACATTACAAAAATATGCCCTAAGGCCAAATATACTTCCAAGTTCATTCCCCCTCATTTCTTCAAGATTTGATCAAGTCTCATGTACCAAGAGCGTCATCTGTAATATGATATCCTACGAATGGGTCAGTTCAACTGTTGGTATGATATTTTGCTAAGTAAGGACTATGATTAATTTTAGGAGTAATTTTCATGTTGATTGTTTATATGCTTATGTGTTCCTTGAAACCCTTTTAGGAGTGTGGTAAAGTGATAAATGTGAACCATGACTATGTGTATATTCCATGTGTTGGTACAGTACGCGATTTATGTTCTTCGAGAATTGTTAAGATTGTGAATATATAACTTGAGCATGTGTTTAAGTTAATTGTGAATAACATGCATACATGTGGAAGGAGTTATGTGATTCAAATGCCATTGTTGTTTTAAGTATAATGCATTATTTAAAGCATGCTTCATGTGTTGGTAAGATGTTTCATTGAGATTGCATTATGGCATGGTGGAATCAAAGCATATTGGCATTGTGTAATTCCTTGAAAACATAGTGTGGGTTGAGCACTTGGTGTTGTGCATTATGAGGGTGTAGATTCTGTGGTGAAAAATCCAAAATTGGTCATTGGTACTCATGCCAACGGGACGTACCGTGAAGTGAGACATACGATTGGTACTCATGCCAGCGGGGAAGGACCGTAAAGTGAGACATGGGTGTGGCATAGAGTTTGCAAGGGTGCGTCACGCATATTGATAATGCATTGTCTTAATGTATGGATGATTTGAATGGCATGTAGATATAAATGTATACTTGCACATGCCACGCCTTAATTTTGTTCCTTGCATTAGCAGTGTATCATACCAGCAGTTGAGCTGACCCATTTGTGGAATATCATATTATAGATGACGCTCCTAGCACTTGAGACTTGAGGAAGTCTTGCAGAGTGGAGGAGACATGAACTTGGAAAGATACTTGGCCCTTGGGGCATATTTTGTGATGTAAAGGCCTAAGCCCAAATGACCCGTAAGATATATTTATTGAATGTGCCTTTCGTGTATATATGTTGAAAGGAATGTATTTATATTTAATTGAATCCATTAAATTGTCTTTTATTTCCTTTTCTTATTTCATTTCCGCTCACACCCCGGGTTTCTGGAAATTCGGGGTGTGACATGGACACTATTGCTTATTCGAACGAAGGGGCCTTCATTCGGATGAACAACAGTGTGTTCCAGTGCCTGTTATGCTGAATTAAAAAAGCCTCACTATAAACCAAAAATGATTTTTCCTAGAAAACAAGGGTAATATAATTCACACAACACTCATATGAAAAAGATACAAATAAAAACATGCATGATGTGAGTGCGTGATAGATCCAAAACTATGAATTAATTCGATGATGTCAAAAACTGCATTGGAGCTTGAATACTCTTGACAGAGTCACGAGGCTTGAGAAACACTCAATCTTAGGACTAAGTTACAATTACAAATAAATCAGATTTGTTAATATGGATTAGCCAATACAATAATAGACTCAAGGTCCTAACAAACTCCCCCTTTGGCAATCCGTGACAAAATTGCACCATAAGTATATGAATAAAATAGACTCAATACATAATCCCCCTAAAAACCTAAAAGAAAGGAAATTAAAATTTTGAACTACTATTTGAAACTATCCTAATTCTTGATCTTACTTTCAAGAGTCAGACTTGTTTCTTGCATAACACCAATGAACTATACCACATGAAACATATTAAGATGTACACAAACATATAACTCAATGAATCACAAGTATGGAACCTATAAAGAAACACTGGATGTAGAATAATAGTAGACAAAGCAATAAAATCATAATCAGTAAGACAAGGTGAAATACAGTCTAACTCAATCATATATAAAAAGTATACAATTCTCCCCCTTACTATGTGCCATAACTATTTCCCCTTTTTGTCACGAGATGACAAAGGGTAGCAATACAATAACATTTAAGTATAGCGAACATAAGTAAGAGACAATGAGAATGAAAAATATACATGCATAGAAACACAAATGTAGCGTAGATATATACCAAAAACCAAGGAACATCGTGTGTATTATCCAAAAATACCAAAGCTGTCAAAAGTAAGTAATGAGCTATAGTACATCAAGACCTCACTACATAATCACTCATCACGGCAGGAAGTGGTGGTAGAGAGAAGTATTGGGTAACTATGTCAGCCAAGTGTTTCATCTCAGTATGCTGACATGCCAATTCCTCCATCATGGACAAAAAAAGGTTAGCTCTAAATTAGCCGAAGTACTCGTCCAGGTTGGCTCTGGTTAGAGGCTGAGTTGCTGATGACGAAGAAGCACCAACTAACTCTTAGAATGTTGGCAGAAGGATAAAATCCTTATTTGGAGGGAAGCGATGCTGTGGAGGTGTCTGATCTACTAGGTAATCCTCCACTTAGACCTACTTCTTTAGTGCATCTCCTGTAGCATTTATATCCTTTTCACTGTTGTTGATGCCACCCTTTAGTGCCTGAATAATGACATGATCCTAAGACTATGAGAGAGTTTGACTAGTGAACGGAGTTCGTTGGAGTGACACAACGTTGGTTATAAAGAAGGGGATATTACACCTCACATAGATCCGAGCGATAAGGTTGTCGAAGGGTAGGACATATTTCCTACCGTCCGATGATGCTGAATCGATAACTTCTAGGATAACTAATGCAACATCGATGGATACTCCTGACCCTATGGCATACACTTGTAGAGCATGGAAAAAGGTAAGATTATTGGTATGGCTGATAGGCTGGAGTACACTATAGACTATCAGGTTAAGGAACCTATAGTCCTCGAAGAAATAACCCTGCTTGAGAGTCGTCTTCTTCTTGTAAAAGTCGGTAAAGTGGCTGAGCCTTAAGAAGGAAGCTATCAACTTCTTAGAAGGGCCATCAACCTGTGTAACATAAGGATAAGTAGGCTGAAACTCCCTATATATGTCTAACGTGATGGCAACGAGGGTTGTAGATAGATCAAAACGGATGCCACACACATAGACGTTGCAAGTGTCTTGAGTAGAACGAGAATTGAGGTTCGCTTAGAACTCGTAAACCATGGTCTCATTGACCGGACCCTCAATAGAGAGAGGTGAAAGCCACCCTCTCGACTCAAAGATGCAATATTTCATTGTAGCGCTGATCTAGTCTCGCCTGGTAGATCGTTCTATCAAAAAACCCCCAGAGCTAAGAATAGGGGCTCAAGTCTAGAAAATTTGAGAATATATGAGGAGACCATGTGGTCGAAGACCGAGGTTAATAGCTTAGGGAAATTGATCCTCCTCTATAAGTGATCGACATGGAGGCATGAATCTATAATATTTGAAACTGAAAATACAGTGAAGTCCTAGATGGCTTTACGTTAATCGAATTGGTCTAGTAGTCTGAACTAATCCTAATATCTAAGAATGTAGCAATAAAGAATCAAAATAATAGAAAGGGATCACAAACTTACCACGACATGCTAAAGTAATGAAATAGTAAAATGATTGGTGAGAGGCAAGCTCGCAGTGTGTAGATTGATATAACTAGAGCGAAATGCGAAAATCCAAACTCATGGGATAAAAAAGGGTGAGAGAAAAATGGGAGAAATGAGAGAAAATCTAAAAACTTCAATATAAAAGCTTGAGAAAATGAGGAAAACCGATCAAACTCTACAACTTCTCACGAACTACCCAGTTCGTTCAAACGAAGGGAGGTTTATTCGAATGGAGTTGGATTCTCGCCCAAATTCATAAATGCACCTTCGTTCGAACGAAGGTGCTCGTCTTTTGAATGAAAACCAGAAAGGTGCATTTCTCTCACAGAAAATAGAGTGCTCCGCACTTTTTCAATTTTTCCTTTTGGAAAAAATAGAGGAATAAATATATGAATTGAAAATGAAGTCTAATATTCACCAATCTAAGCAATGTCCCAATAGTTTTGACAAGAAATCGAATTTATATAAGAGAACACTTTAAGTGCATTAGAGGTGACGTCAAGTGTCCTAAATTTAACAAATTTCACAATTAGCCTTAGTACACTTGAACACATTCAAGCTCACCCTCTACACACTCCTTCATGGAAAATAGACATGTAGTAATAAATTCGTCCATAAAACGTTCTTATATCAAAGTCTTTACTATAGTGTTAAAGGATTTAGCATACAATAAGCATAAACAACTATAGTGAACTGACTTAAGGAGCTTTATGACCAATTCCAACCAAAACTCCACTTTAACAATTGCTAACTTACAAAATTTTAAAATTTTCTCACTTTTGCAAGGTGGCTTTTATATTGTTGAGTAGGAAACTCTTTTTAAAGGACTTTCCTTACTAGCATACACACTATCTCAAAGGTAGCCTCACTTTAAGATTTTCAATATTTCTTTATGAGCAAGACTCTTTTAGGCCTTTTTTAACTCAACCTAAGTCAATCTTTCTAGCCATGGACTTATTGAAGGATAAACATAAAACTACTTGATCCAACTAATCATCAAGCCCAATCTAATGTAAGAATGTGCATGAATAAAGACAATGAAATCACATGTAGTTAGAGAAATTGTATGCAACTAAGTAACCAAGACTATATGAAAATGATGATCAAATAAAGAACAACAATCATAGTCTAAAGTACTTAATGCATCAAAATTCATTTTTCTTGCAAATTAAGGGATAAAGACTAGCCAAGCAAATAAAAGAAAAATATTTTTGAATTTTTTATTTAGTTAAAGCAAGGAAATAAACCTAATTAAGAATATGAAAACCAAGAAATCCAAATACATCACCATCGATCTAGACCATGAGATGAATGAACACTCACTTAATGTAACAAATACCTATAGACTTCCTAAGATACTCAAATCTAAGGCTATCTAGAGGTTTTGTGAAAATGTTCACAAGTTGGTGTTAGGTGGGGACATATTATATAGATATAACTCGATTTTCATCAAGCTCTCTAATGAAATGGTGTCTAATATCTATATGATTTGTCCTAGAATGCTGAACTAGATTTTTGAAAATTCTAATGACACTCAACTTGTCACAATAGACTATCATCAGGTCAACATCCACTTTATAGTTCTTCAACATTTGCTTCATCCACACAAGCTATGCACAACAACTTCTTGTAGTTATGTATTTGGCCTCAACTATGGATAAGGACATTGAATTTTGCTTCTTGCTATGCCAAGATACCAAGGCATTTCCCAAGTAGAAGCAACCACTAAAAGTGTTCTTCTGGTCATCCATATTTCTAGCCCAATCTGCATTAGAATATGAAGCCAAAGTTATATTGGTAGCAATGAAATACCAAATGCCATAACGAAGAGTCGCACTCAGATACCTAATAATCCTCTTAACTATAATTAAGTGAGACTCTTTAGGATTGGACTAAAATCGGGCACATACCCCTGCACTAAAGGTAATGTTAGGGTGACTAGATGTGAAAGGTAGAGAAGACTACCAATCATACTCCTATATAGGGTAGAGTCAACATCTTTGCCTATAGTGTCCTCACTAAGTTTTGTGCTTGTACTCATGGGAGTCCTAGCATGCTTAGTAATGTCAAGACCAAACTTCTTCACCAATTCCTTGGCATATTTGGTTTGTGAGATGAAAATCACATAATCTAATTGCCTTACTTGAAGTCTTAGGAAAAATTTTAGCTCAGTAATGATACTCATCTCAAAGTTTACTCTCATCTCTTCGAAAAATATGTGAGTATGCTTGGTGCTTGTGGATCTAAAGACTATTTCATCAACATAAATTTGAGCAATCACAAAGTCCTTTCAATTCTTTCTCTCGAACACCATCTTATCAGCTCTCCCCTCTTGAAAAACCCTTTTCAAAGAGATAAGCCAAAATTCTCTCATACCAAGTTATAGGAGCTTGTTTCAATCCATACAAGGTTTTTTTAAGACGAAAGACATGAATAGGACTTTGCGGCTTTTCAACCCTTTGGGTTGTTCCATATAGACTTTCTCTTTAAAAATTGCATGAAATAAGGTGCTCTTAACATTGATTTGAAATAGTTTGAACTTTAAATAGCATGCAATGGCTAAAAGTAGTATCACACTCTAATATAGCAACGGGAGCAAAAGTCTCGTCAAAGTCAATACCCTAAACTTGCAACCAACCTAACCTTGTTTCTAACAAAAGTACCATGTTTATCTAATTTTTTCTTAAAGATCCACTTGGTACCAATCACATTGTATTGACTAGGCCTAGGGACTAATTCCCAAACATTAAGTTTTGAGAATTTAAGCAACTTTTCTTGTATTGTAAGAATCCAATCAACATGTTGAAATGATTCTTTCATATTATTGGGCCCAAATAGTGAAAACTCATTTCATTTTGAAGTTAAGACATTGTCATGACTACTTTACCAACATCACCTATCATTTTGACTTGGTCATGATCTTTTCTAACTGAAGATGGTACTTCTTTATCATGAGTTGATGAGCTTGCAATTCCTTCATCTACATAATTTTCCTTTACACTAGGGGTGTGTGCAATGAGTTGATCATTTAAAGGCCTTAACATTCCTAGTGTCTCATCTTCTCTAGGTGTGACCCTATCGTTTTCCAAATTCTCAAAACCTTCGACTAGGTAATCAAATACAAAGTTGATATTTTGAACTCATTATTTTTTATATTTTTCTTTTATATATGGCAATGAAAATGACAACCATAGCTACAGAAGATCTCTATGCCATAACTTCATGTACTTTAGTAAACTCATCGGTAACCACAAATAGATCTTGTTGGAAGACTTTGACACTATCCTTTTTTCCAATAAGAGAATTAGAGGCAATGAAGCTGATAGAGGTGTCATGCTTGACTTCCAACAAACTCTCATACATTGTGAGCTCTTTGACTTAAATGCTCGATTCTTCTTCTATATTTGGAGCAACAAGAGAAGGAAAAAGGCCTACTATATTCAGTTTTAGTTAAGGATGAATGGATCAAAAAGTTCACTGAAGTAGAGGTAGAAATCCTCAATCCTAGGATCTTAGATCACTCTCGCAATGTGGTCACAATCTTCCAAATCAAGTCCATAAGTAGACTTTTTAAGTTTTTCAACTTCGGGACCTAACACTAAGATTTTCTTCACATTGTGCAGCAAGAATAAAATGTTTAGATTGAAGGCTCCCCTATATTCTGAATCTCTCAAAAGTTAAAAAAGAGTTAAAGGAGCTCTCAAGAAGATTCTTGAGTAACCTCTCTATTAGAACTACTAAAGACAAAGATCATATGGTAGACATCCAAAAGAAGCTCTATGACTCTTCTCATTCTGCAGAATTAAAGGGAATAGAGAAAGGAGTTATGGTGACCTATGCCAAGTGAAGTATTACTGAGGAAAGCTTCCTCAAACAAAAAGCCAAAGTTAACTAGCTCAAATTGGGGGACCAAAAGTTATCTTGTTTTGTTTTTTGGTATAAAAGTTAATTTCAACAGAGCTCATATAAGATTCTTAGTCTTGCTAATGAGAATGGCGAAAGAATTGAGAGTCAAGAGGATTTAAAGGTAGTTGTTGTCTCTTAGGGTCCAAGAAACATAACAGAAAGTATTCTTAGATTGTTACAAGAGACTACAAAGAACAAGCTAAATGAGAACCAGGCTCTTGAACTAGTTAAAATGGTTATTGCTTAGGAGGTATTCTTTACCATTAATAGCCACAAGGCCTCGGGCCTAGATGGGTTTAATAAGCACTTCATCAAGGTTTGTTGGGGTATCATTGGTGGAGACATTGTGGATGTAGTTACCTCTTTTTTCAACACAGGATGCCTTCTCAAGAAATGAAATAACATAACCATTGTTCTTGTCCCAAAAGTGGAGAACCCTTATTCCTTTAGTGACGTCCGACCTATATTTTATTGTAATGTCCTTTACGAGGGTATTGCCAAAAGCATCACCAATAGTCTGATAATCATTTTTCCTGACCTCATCAGTAATAATCAAACTACCTTTATAAGAGGAAGATCAATGAGTGATAATGTCTTGCTAATGCAAGAGTTGTTAAAAAACTACCACATGAATGACCATGCCCCTAGTTGTGCCATAAAAATAGATTTGATGAAAGCTTACGAGACAATTGAATGATATTTTCTCAGAGAATTTATTGTTGCCACAAACTTCCTTCCTATCTTCAAGAGGTGGATTCTCGTATATGTCACCTCTACTAAGTTCTCAGTTGTGATCAATGGAGTGCTTGAGCTCTATTTTCATGGTTCTAAAGGGCTAAGACAAGGTGAACCCATGTCTTCTTATCTCTTCTTCCTTATTAATGAAGCCCTATATGGCATGGTAGCAAAAAGTTCCACTTGCCTTGATTTCAAATACCACCTAAAGTGTGAGAAGTTGCAAATAACCAATTTGGCCTTCGCGGATGACCTGTTCATCCTTATAGATCCAAGCCACGAGTCCATAAAAATTCTTGCCAGAACACTGAGGGAATTTAAGAAGACATCAAGCCTTAAGCCTAACCCTAACAAGAGCCAAGTCTTCATTGTGGGCGTTGATCAATCACTTAGATCCCAAATTTGCAATATAATGGGATTCCAAAAGGGATTTGTTACGATCCGAATCCCAGCCTATACAGATTAAGGGTTTGTGATCGGCCACCAAGGCTTTTCAATGATCAAATCATTTTTCTAATTACCATTTATCAAACGCAGTGGAATAATTTTTTTTTTTTTTTTTATATTCATAAAATAAACCATATAACCTGGTTAGTTACTTAACCATTGTCTCTAAATAATGTAGTTTCCATACACAATGCAATAGTGAATAGGTTGAAACTTAAACAACTGAACCAATTCGATAACTACACATCTGAATTCACATAGTCAAAATTCATCTAATCCATCTTTAGTTAAAGATTCATCAAAACAACTCGATTCATCCCTTAATCATTGAGTCTACATTGCTTGAAACAAGCTTGTTTAATCATTGCCTAAAAACATGGTAAAAATTTGTAATGAGCTTGACACCTCCATGAGAATTTCGTAACATGCCAAGGGTTTCAAAACTACTATTTAGTTCTATACTAAAATTTCTATATTCATTTAGAAATAGAATACGTCATATCCAAGTTTATAATTAAGTCAAAGCACAAGAGTTTAACGAATATTATCAAATTTATTTTCATTAGTTCTTAGTTCAATCTTAGTCGTAATTCAATAATCAATATCATATTTCAACCATAGTCATAGTTCAATAATCAATATCGTAGTTTAATCTCAGTGATAGTTCAATAATCAATATTATGATTCAATCTTAATCATAGTTCAATAATCAATATCATAGTTCAATCTTAACCATAGTCCAATAATCAATATCATTGTTCAATCTTAATCATGGTTCGACAAATCAAATTCATAGTTCAATAGTCAATATCATAGTTCAATTATAGTCAAAGTTCAATAACATAGTCCGATAAACAGTATCATAGCTCGATAGTCAATGTCATAGTTCAATAATTCTTAGTTCGATGGTTCAAAGTTCAATCATGATTCATATTCGATATTCACAAGGGTTCAAGCCCATAAATTCCTCTTCTATAGTCAGCAAATTAGAACCTCGCTGACTGAGATCGATATTCAATAAAACTAGTTCGATAGCGCTGTTCTGTCTAGCTCGCCACTAATATACCCAGTGGTTAGGGTTTGATAAAGTCAAAATTTATTCGATAATGAACATACATAGAAGATTCTATAGTCATTAAATTAGAATCTCATTGAGTGAGATCAATGTTCGATGAAACTAGTTCAAAAACGTTGTTCTGCGTGGCTTGCCACTAATATATCCCGTGGTTAAGGTTCAATAAAGTCACAATCTATTCGATAATGACCATACATAGAAGATTGGTCCATTCAAAATATCAAAATCATATCCAAAATTAATAATCATTAATAAGAAGCCCAGTTATCCAAGTAAGAGTTCTATATCTAGTATTTAGTCAAAACAATTTAAAGATCAGTAATAAACTACGTAGTATTTGGAGTATCTCACGAAATATTTTCTTGAATAAAAAAGAAGACAATATCAATATCGATGAATCATTCAAAATAAATATTAGGTATAATGTATCTGTTATCAAAGGTCATAAAGAAAATGACAATATATATCGATAAGTCATTCAAAACGATATTAAGTGAAAAACGTCTATTATCAAAGTCATAAAGGAATTCAATAGTTATATCTATAACAAAATCCACCTTAAACATGGCAGGTAAAGCTTATACCTAAAATCCTTTAGTCGAAGGTCCCTATAACACAATTCAAGGTCGTGTTACATACTTGTTTAAAGTACTACATAATTTAATCGTTAACTTAGAGCTCTTTCTATTCTAATTACACTCCTTTGGTAGCCTTATTAAGTCTTTTGGACGTATCAATCAATTTTTAGTTTGTTATCGGGTCTTATTTTTCTCAAAAGGATGTCACTGTTAAGTCCAAAGTGTTGAAGATAATCGATTTATGCTTTTTCGAATCTTGATTTGGATATGTACAACTTATATTAAGCTTGGACCATTTTCATAATTTTATACTTTTACATGTCATATTTTTCGGTGCTTCATTTGCCGAAATGGACTCTACTGTTGAGTCCAAAATGTCAAAGAAAGTCGGAATAGGCCTTCTTTAACATTTAACTGGCTTTGTGTTATTAAGGGCCTATTGGTAATTTTTACATTTCACGTGTCTATATTTTTTTTCTTCATTTTGTAAAATGGACCACGCCATTGGGTCTGAAATGACCAAAAATATTGGGTCAGACTATTCGTACATTTTAATTGGCTTTCGTTTGGCCAGTTTTTGGCTTAAGGGTATTGTGGTAATTTTTTCAATATAAAAAAGCATTTAAAATCAATTTTTAATTACTTTCCTAGGTCCATTCATAATTAATAGAAACATTTGGGGTTAAAAATAAAATTTTAGAAAAAATTAAAATAAGCCACCCGGTTTAGTCAGGTCTTAAGTTAACCGGTCCAATCTAGTCGAAAGCCAACCGGTTCACTCGGTTTCTTACGTCGGCGTGATGTCAGCATGATGTCACCCCACTTAAACCAAAACGACATTATTTAACTTAACCAAACCTTTTTTAATTAGTTCGATTGGAACCCGACTCGAGCCCCGACCTGAGACCTACCTGAATAGTCCATTTCTTCCCTATTTTTTCAGTGAGGATTCTGATCACCATCTCCGGCATCGGTCGTTAGAATCTAGAATTTTTAACATTCCAAACTTATTTTCCAAGCTATTTCAAAGCCTTTTTTTCATCCTAGATGTTAACATCTATATATATATATATAATCCTTTTTCAATAACTTTGGGAGATTAAAACATCTCAAATCGATTGGAATAGCCTGTAACTTCAATTTTCTCAGTCCACAGTGCACCAAATTGATTCAATCTTGTACCATTCGTTCCTATTTTCAAAGGGCTATAAGACTATGGTCATAGATCAAGGTTTAACAAAAGTTTTTATAAAACTCTGATTATTCCCTACACTTACAACTGCCTCCCAAATCTCTATTTTCCCACCAAAATGCAAGATTTCACTTGACATGGCTTCCATTTTCCCTCTAGAATAAGCTCCCGCTGTCAAAATATAGTTTAGTGTTCATTTCAAAAATTGACCAACCTTGGTGGTTGGCCATGGTGGCTATTGTGCTTCGGTGTCTTAGGGATTTTTCAGGCTCATTTTTTACATCAAAGCTTCTCAAATAAACACAAAAACTAAATGAGAGGGTTAGAAAGACCATACCTCGCTTGAGTTTTGATTATTTTTTGTTGGAGTTTTATTACTTTCTCTCTCTAGTGTCTCTTTCTTCAGCTTCTTCTTTGTTGCATGCACGACTAGGGCTCCTTTTAGAACTCCATGGTTATAGAAACTCCTTTTGTTAGGTATGGTTTAGGGCAACCTCACATGCAACACCTTTTCTTTTTCTTTCCCTCCCTTTTTCTCTTCCTACCCGAACTATCTTGGCTTGAAATACACAACACTTGTATACATGCAAGTCTGGTTGTTTAAGGGCACACTTAAGGCCTGATTTTACATCATGGGGGATTGTGCATGCATGAAATCCTATTGGTTGCTTGTTTGGTCCACTAGGGTAAGGACACATTACTGTTTTCAAGAAATTTCCCTACAAGCTTTTCTTTATATACTTTTTTTTGTAGGAATCATAGCATAAAAGTGCTAATAGCCCAATGGTAACTTTTTGACAACTTTTACTTGAGGTCTTGAGTTCAAGACTAGGCAACTCCATTTCTACTCTTTTTCCTCTTTTTTTGTTGTGTTGGTCGAGGATTCTATACTTTTATTTAATATTTTATTCATTCAATATACTAAATTTGTATATCTCTTAATTACTTGAGGTATTTTATGTTCATGAATATTTCTCTTTTATGTAGTTAAATTAATTAACATAATTAGTTATGATACTTGTTTAAACTTTTAGGCTTAACATTTATGTATCTCTTTATTAATTTCGTCGTCATTTTTCATATCAATTTCTTTTATCCTAATTCACTCAAGAATTATTGTTGCGACATTATCATCATGATCTAATTATACACTAATGTTCTCTTAAAGCTTACTTAGCATCCCTAATTATATAGTAATTAGGCCGGGATGTTCATTCCCCTCCTTTTTAAAAGTTTGGTCCCTAAACTTGAGCTAGCTAAGAGTGCGTAGTATATTCGTCACTATACGAATCCCATTATAACTTAATAATTGGATGATTCAAAAGTAGTGCCTTACCTCAAGTTTTCTTGTTAGGAGCAGGACAATTATTTATCAGTTGATAGAGTCGCAGTTGTCCCCCCTTTTTTAGGCAGTCTTTCACTTGGTGTCCCTTCTTGCCACATCCGAAGCAAGCTCTTGTTTGGTCATCCTTGTGGCGACCACCACATCGCCGACACTTATCTGGCTTATCCTGATCCAGATCCTTCACCCCGAGCCTTTGGGATTTCACGTCTTTTGTTTGAATTCTCCCTAGTTTCCTTACTTGAACCTTCTCTGATTTTGTCAGCAGAGTAAGCCCTTTTTCTTTGATTATGGTCTTTCACAAATTCCTCGCTGTTCTTTTTCGTGATTAGGGTCATGTTCACTATCTCAGAATATGATTTAGACTAGAACAGTGAAATGCGGTCATGAATGCTCCGTCTCATTCCCCGCTCAAATTTCTTGGCCTTCTCACGTTAAACCTCTATCATATCTAAAGAAAAATAAGCTAACTCAATGAATTTAGCTTCGTATTCAGCCAATGTCTTGTTTCCTTGCTTCAATTCAATGAATTCAACCTTCTTCCCTTCACGAACACTCTTTGGAAAATACTTCTCGTACAACAATTCCTTAAACCTTCTCCAAGCCAAGAATGGAACTCCTATGGTGTAATTTCTTTTCACCAAGTTCCACCAACGTTTTACTTCTCCTTGTAGCCTAAAGGCAGTAAGAGTGACCTTTCTATCCTTAGGACAATTTATCATCTCAAATATGTTTTTCATACTTATCATCCAAGTTTCGACTTCATCTACTTTAAGAGCTCCAGCAAATGTAGGTGGCCGAAGTTTCATAAATCGTTCTGCCAAGTTTGTCTAGTTTACATTGTTCCTTTTGTTCTCCCTATTGTTTTATTGTCTCAATTCATGAACTAATTCTCTTAGTGTCCGTTCCATTCTGCTAGGATCTTCTCCAGCATTCTCTTCACAGTTTGCGTTAGTCCTAGCCCTTGTTCTATATATTTGCCATTCTTCTGTTTCACCTATATCTATAAACAAAATATTCAGAATTCTCCTAATCATATAGCCATTAAATTGCAAATAAATCTATATCATCAAATTGTATATTCATAGAGTACATTCAAACATAAATTACAGTTTCACTCAATCTATATTTTCACTCTTAAGTCATCTGAAATGGGTAATCTAATCAACTCCAAGAGTGATTCAAATAATCATTTTCTATCATTGCTCCATTACTTAATTATCAAGAGTCATCAAGTTTCTAACTTAACACTATTCTTATTTTTTGGGAAATACCGATCTATAGTTGAGATAAAAATCCTCATGCTTTAATGTCTCCCTAAGGGTTTTCAAATCATGTTCTAACTTTAATTCTATGTATTTCATTATTTTCCCCAATATATCTAGAGTTCCTTTTTTTAATCTTCTAGAGTCATTAACCTTAGCTCTAATAAGTTCCTAATATGGTCTTTCCCAAAGACCATTAACCTTTGTTTTGATACCAAGCTGTCACGACCCAGAACCTGACCTATGCAAATTTAGGGTCCATGATCGGCCACCAAGGCCTTTCAATGATCAAACACCTTTCTAATTACTATTTATCAAAGGCAGCGGAATAAATTTTTTTCTTCTTTTTTCATATTCATAAAGTAAACCATATAACCTAGTCAATCACTTAACCTTATCTCTAAACAATTTAGTTTCCATAACACAATGAGTATTGAATAGGTTTAAAATTACATAATTGAACCAGTTCGATAACTACACATCTAAATTTACATAGTCAAAAGTCATCTAATCCATCTTCCGTTAACCCACTTCATCCTTTAAGAACTTAGTCTGCATTGCTTGAAATGAGTTTGTCCAATCCTTGCCTGAAAACATGGTAA
The DNA here is from genome assembly GCA_008638375.1 of Nyssa sinensis. Lineage (NCBI taxonomy): Eukaryota > Viridiplantae > Streptophyta > Magnoliopsida > Cornales > Nyssaceae > Nyssa > Nyssa sinensis. Next base: position 23,708,959 of record CM018052.1, on the reverse strand, counting down.
ACATCTGTAATGAGCTTGACGGCTCCGTGAGAACTCCATAACATGCCAAGGGTTTCAAAACTACTATGTAGTTCTATACTGGAATTTCTATATTCATTTAAAAATAAAATACGTCATATCCAAGTCTATAATTAAGTCAAAGCACAAGAGTTCAATGAATATTATCAAATTCATTCTCATTAGTTCTTAGTTCAATCTTAGTTGTAATTCAATAATCAAAGTCATAGTTCAATAATCAATATCGTTGTTCAATCATAGTCATAGTTCAATAATCAATATTATGATTCAATCTTAATCATAGTTCAATAATCAATATCATAGTTCAATATTAATCATAGTCCAATAATTAATATCATAGTTCAATCTTAATCATGGTTCGACAAATCAAATTTATAGTTTAAAAATCAATATCATAGTTCAATCATAATTATAGTCTAATAAACAAAATCATAGCTCGATAGTCAATGTTATAGTTCAATAATTCTTAGTTCGATGGTTCAAAGTTCAATCATGGTTCATATTTGATATTCACAAGAGTTCAAGCCCATAAATTCCTCTTTTATGGTTAGTAAATTAGAACCTCGCTGATTGAGATCGATATTCAATGAAACTAGTTTGATAACGCTGTTCTATGTGGCTCGCCATTAATATACCCCATGGTTAGGATTTGATAAAGTCATAATCTATTTGATAATGACCATACATAGAAGATTCTATGTTCAGCAAATTAGAACCTCGTTGAGTGAGATCGATATTCGATGAAACTAGTTCAAAAATGTCATTTTGTGCGGCTCGCCACCAATATACCCTGTGATTAGGGTTTGAGAAAGTCACAATCTATTCGATAATGAGCATATATAGAAGATTGGTCCATTCAAAACATTAAAATCATATCTAAAATCAATAATTATCAATAAAAAGCTCAATTATCCAAATAAGAGTTCTATATCTAGTATTTAGTCAAAATAATTCAAAGATCAGTAAGAAACCATATAGTACTTTGAGTATCTCATGAAACATTTTCTTGAATAAAAAAAAAGATAGTATAGATATCGATGAATCATTCAAAATACATATTAAGTATAATGTATCTGTTATCAAAGGTCATAGAGGAAATGGCAATATATATCGATAAGTCAATCGAAATGATACTAAGTGAAAGGCGTCTATTATCAAAGTCATAAAGGATTTCAATATTTATATCTATAATCAAATCCACCTTAAACATGGCATGAAAAGCTTATACCTAAAATCCTTCCTTTAGTCGAAGGTCCCTATAATACAATTCAAAGTCTTGTTACATACTTGCTTAAAGTATTATATAATTTAATCGTCAACCTAGAGTTTTTTTTTTTTTATTCCAATTACACTCTTCTAGTAGCCTTATTAAGTCTTAAGGACGTATCGATAAGTTTTCAGTTTGTTTCCGGGTCTTATTTTCCTCAAAAGAATGTCACTGTTAAGTCTGGAGTGTCGAAGATAATCAGTTTATGCTTTTTTGGATCTTAATTTGCATATCTACAGCTTACATTAAGCTTAGGAGATTTTCATAATTTTACACTTTTATGTGTCATATTTTTTGGTACTTCGTTTGCCAAAATAGACTCTACCATTGAGTCCAGAATGTTAAAGAAAGTCAGAATAGGCCTTCTCTAACATTTAACTAGCTTTGTGTCATTAAGGGCATATTAGTAATTTTTACATTTCACGTGTCTATATTTTTGAGACTTCATTTTGTAAAATGGACCACACCACTGGGTTAGACTATTTGTACATTTTAATTGGCTTTCGTTTGGCCAATTTTTGGCTTAAGGGTATTATGGTAATTTTTTTAATTTTAAAAAGGATTTAAAAGTATTTTTTTAGGCAATTAATAATTAACAGAATCATTTGGGGTTAAAAATAGAATTACAGAAACTTTAAAATAAATTGCTCGGTTTAGTTAGGTTATAAGTGAATCGGTCTGGTCTAGTCGAAAGCCAACCAGTTCATTTAGTTTCTTTCGTCGGCATAACGTCACCTCACTTAAACCAAAATGACACCGTTTAACTTAAGCAAACACTTTTTAATTGGTTCGGTCAGGACTCGACCCAAGCCCTAACCCAAGACTGACTTGAATAGTCCATTTTTTTCCCATTTTTCCAGCGAGGGTTCCGGTCACCATCTCCAGCACCGGTCGTCGAATTTTGGAATTTTTAAGATTTCAAACTTATTTTTCAAGCTATTTCGAAGCCTTTTTTTATTTTTTCATCCTAGATGGTTCTTATCATCTATATAAGCCTTTTGCAACAACTTTGAGAGATTAAAATAGCTTAAATCGGTCGGAATAGCAAGGTCACACTTTTCCAATGAACCCTTGTAACTTCAATTTTCTCAATCTATAGTGCACCAAATTGGCTCATTCTTGCACCATTTGTTTCCATTTTCAAAGGGCTACAAGACCATGGTCATAGATCAAGGTTTAATAAAAGTCTTTATAAAACTTCGATTATTCCCTAAACCTGTAACTACCTCTCAAATCTCTATTTTCCCACCAAAATCTATGATTTCACTTGACATGGCTTCCATTTTTCCTCTAGAATAAGCCTCCATTGTCAAAATGTAGTTTAGTGTTCATTTCAAAAATTGACCAACCTTGGTGGTCGGCCATGGCGGCTACTATTCTTCAATGTCTTAGGGGTCAGGCTCATTTTCTACATCAAACTTCTCAAATAAACATAGAAACTAAATGGAAGGGTTTGAAAGACCATACCTCGCTTGAGCTTTGATTTTTTTTTTTTTTGGAGTTTTACTATTTTCTCTCTCTAGTCTTTCTCTCTTCAACTTCTTCTTTTTTTCATGCACGACTAGGGCTCCTTTTAGATCTCCATGGTTGCAAAAACTCCTTTGTTAGATATGGTTTGGGGTAGCCTTACATGCAACACCTCTTCTTCTTCTTTCCCTTTCTCTTTCTCTTCCTACCTGAATTACCTTGTCTTGAAATACACAACACTTGTATGCACGCAAGTCTGGTTGTTTATGGGCACACTCAAGGCCTGATTTTATATCATGAGGGATTGTGCATGAAATCTTATTGGTTGCTTGTTTGGTCCACTAGGTGAGGACACATCATTCTTTTCAGGAAATTTCCCTACAAGCTTCTCTTTTTGTACTTTTCTTGTAGGAATAATAGCATAAAAATGCTAATAGCCCAATGGTAACTTTTACTTGAGGTTTTGAGTTCAAGACTTGGCAACTCCATTTCTACTTTTTTTCCTCTTTTTTTTTTTTGTTATGTTGGTGGAGGATTTTATACTTTTATTTAATATTTTATTCATTCAATGCACTAAATTTGTATATCTCTGAATTACTTGATATATTTTATGTTCATGAAGATTTCTCTTTTATGTAATTAAATTAATTAACATGATTAGTTATGATACTTGTTTAAACTTTTAGGCTTAACATTTATGTATCTCTTTATTAATTTCGTCTTCATTTTTCATATCAATTTCTTCTATCTTAATTCACCCAAGAATTATCGTTGCGACAATATCATTATGATCTAATTATACACTAATATTCTCTTAAAGCTTCCTAAGTATCCCTAATTACTGGTCAGGATGTTACATGATCTCTCCATGTTCGCTACCTTAGAGTCCCTCTAATCTCTTCTAGACTCTTCCAAAGAATTGCAATGCCTTAGTGGGGAAAATTACCAAGAGAATCAATAATGGGACTAATAAATTTTTATCCTATACAAGTAGACTTCAGTTGGTGATTTCACTTTTATGTAGTATACAAACTTACTGGTGCAATATCTTTATTTTACCTAGGAGAGTTCACAAGGAGACAGAGCCCAAAATGAGAGACTTTCTCTAGGTAGGTTCCTCAGATAGACTTATGCAACAAAAGTTAGTTAGCACTCTATGTGTAATCCTAAAAGAGAGGGGGGCCTGACATCAAAAGAACTTAAAAGTGGAATAATGCCCTGATACTTAGGAACTTATGGCCTTTATGCTATAAAAGGGACACTCTGCGGGTGAAATAGGTCCATGTTTATAAGATTAAAGATAATTGTTTGTGGTTTTCCACGAAACCTCAAAATTGTGGATGGTGCTAGAGGAAGTTATTTCAACTGAGAGACAAAGCAAAAAAGTTTATCATGCACAAGATTGGTGATGGGCATGACACTATCTTATAACAGGATCCTTGGCTTTCAAATGGTATTTTTAAAGACCAAATCCCTTATAGTATCTGAAACAATTCAAAGCATTATCCAAGATATAACCGGTGGGAATGGCCTAGATACCTCGATCCCTTTAAAGAACAAGTCCAATACCAACCAAACTCCAACAATTTGGACATCATTACATGGGTTGCAGATTTCTCTGACGAGCATACAACAACTTTAGCTTGGCATGACCTTAGTGGAAGGAATCCCAATGTTTCATGGCATAGCATTGTTTGGTGTAAGGGCCATTCCCCTCGGAATGCCTTTATCATCTGGATCTTATGGAAGAGTAGACTATTAACCATGGACAAGTTAGTCAAGTAGAGAATTTTAAATAATGATTGTTGTGTGCTCTGCCAATCTGCGCCGGAGAGCGAAGATCACATATTCTTCTAATGTCTATACTCTAATGAAATATAGAGAAGGGTGACTTCCTATTATTGTGTTTTCGGTGCTCCTCATTTGTGGACCCAAATTAATAACTAGTACATTGCTATTTGTGATGCTTATTCTTTCTTCTCATTTGTCCTCAAGTGGAGTCTTATTGCCATAATGTATAACCTGTAGATTGAAAGAAATAACCACATCTTCAAGGACACTCTTAAACCCCCTGAGACTATTTTCAAGGAAATTACATTCATTGTCACTACAGGAAAAGGCACCATTAGCGACGCATGCGTGCATCGCTAATAGTGGCCAAATATGTCGCAAAGCTCTTTTGTGACGCACAAATGTGCATTGCTAATAATTGGGCATGGGTGTCGCAAATACTATACACGGATGCAGCGTGCGTCACTAAAAGCAACCATTAGCGATGCACACTAAGCGTTGCTAAAGGTTACCATTAACGGCGTACGCAGTGTGCATCGCTAATGGTAGTTTTTAGCGACGCACTCTGTGTGTGTCGCTAATGGTTGCTTGTAGCAACACATAAAGTGCCCGTCACTAATGGTAACCTTTAGCGACGCATTGTGTGCATCATTAATAGTGTATTGGCATTCTTTAGCAACGAATGTAAAGCATTGCTATAAATTTATTTCTTTACTTTTAGCCATGTATTTGCGTGCGTCGATAAAAGTTTTTTTTTAAAACCATATTTGCTTTGTTTTATTTGTTATTTTATTTCTGTTTAAACCTGTATCAATTATCCTGATATACAATAAAATCCAAGCATTCTGAAATGAATATATTAAAAAAGAAAAATACATTCATATATATATATATATATTATACTAATTATGTACATTTGTAAAAGTATAATTTAACAATAAATAGAAAAATTAAGAATTGTCTCAAAAAATGTAACTACAGATGTCCATGAAAAGAAAAAAAATAAATAAAAATAACAAGTTCCTATGCAAAACATAAAGACGACGGCGCAATAATCCCGATCAATCTGAAATAAAGATCAAATGATATATATTAAAACAATTATTACATATACATGAACATAGAATGTGAATAGTTTTTTTTTTGCATGCATAAATAGTAAGAACGGCATAAAGTAGCATAAGTTGCAAACCACTGATCCAAACTGATTACCGTAAGTTTGTGGTAGTCTATTTTATCATTTGTAAGGTGTGTGATGGGGTTTCGGGATAGTTAGGCCGATATCCGGCATTTTGGTTTGTTAAAACCCCAAAATGGGCCTTTTCCAAGCAAAAACTTGCGTAAGTTTCAAACCGTTGATCCGAACCGAGTGCCGTAAGTTTGTGCAAGTCTATTTTATCATATCTGAGGTGTTTGATGGGGTTTTGGGCTCGTTTGGTTGATATCTGGTGTTTAGGTTAGTCAAAACCCCAAAATGGACCTTTTTAGAGCAAAAACTTGCATAAGTTTCAAACTAGTGATCCGAACCGAGTGTCGTAAGTTGGTGTAAGTCTATTTTATCATTTGTGAGGTGTGTGATAGGGTTTCGGTGTAGTTAGGCCGATATCCAAAATTCTGGTTCGTCAAAATCCTAAAATGGGCTTTTTTGAAGCTGAAACTTGCATAAGTTTCAAACCGGGCATCTGAATTGATCGTTGTAAGTTCGTGCAAGTCTATTTTTTGGTCAATCAAAACCCCAAAATGGGCATTTTTAGAGCTGAAACTTCCATAAGTTTCAAACTGGGCATCTGAACTAATTGTCGTAAGTTTGTGCAAGTCTATTTTATCATTTGTGAGGTGTCTGATAGGGTGTCAAGGTCGGTAGGCTGATATCTAGCATTTTGGTCGGTCAAAACCCCAAAATAGGCATTTTTGGAGCTGAAACTTGCATAAGTTTCAAACCGAACATCTGAAATGATTGTCATAAGTTCGTGTAAGTCTATTTTATCATTTGTGAGATGTGTGATGGGGTGTCAAGGTCGGTAGGCCGATATCTGGCATTTTGGTCGGTCAAAACCCCAAAATGGGCCTTTTTGGAGCTGAAACTTGCATAAGTTTCAAACCGGGCATCTGAACTGATTGTAATAAGTTCGTGCAAGTCTATTTTGTCATAGTGGAATATTCAAGCATGAGTAGCTATTGATTATAATTCAGATTTATGCATTCTCGAACAATCCTCTCTGGACAATTCAAGAATCGATTTTCATACACACAAGCCCAATCACGAATAAAATTCGCGATAAGATTCACATGTGATGAAAAAGACTCCCGAACGGGGCTAGGCTTACATGAATGCAATTGCTAACTTACAAAACAATCACCATAATTTTTTTTTCACGAAGTAATCCCTAAAAAGAAAAATTAGGCCATGCTCACAGCGGCCTTGCTAAAAAGGTGCATCAGCACGTAATATAGGAGAACATGTGAGTTGTCGGACTGAGTAGCTATGAGGTTACATGTCAAACATGTGAGTTGCTTACCATGTGCACTAAGTTTATAAAATTATGTATCAGGCGATAGATTGGGAATCTGACCATATATGTGAGTTGTACTTGCTGAACTTTTAGAGTATGATTGTGAGGAAAATCGAATTTTAGAAAGAATTATTTTCTCTCTATTCTTCTATTTTCTTTCATTTTTTTGTTTATTGACTTTTATGGGCAATGCGATACAAGACTTTGATCCTCTCACGCGCCTTCTGAAGACGTGCCTTATAAATGACATGTGTTGTGAGTTTTATGAATTGTATTTTAGAGTTGTTAGTAACTGATAGTACCTGCACATGGGGAGGCACTATGGCTTTAGAGCAGTGCCGAGCGTGCCTCCCATCGAACTCATATCTAAGTCTTCCAATCTTATTTTCTATCTAAATTTTTATATTATTGATATTTAATTCTACAATGGAATTGATAATTTAAGGTGTTGAATGTATAAGTTTCAAGAATTTCTCCAACTAATGTATATAGACAAACACTTAACGTATATATTTATTGTTAGAGTTACAACTTAACTCAATTTTAAAAATAATTTTATCCTAGTTATTTGAAATTCATCAATTAATTTTATGATGGATTTAGCTAATAAAATGGATAAAACTATTTTTTCTTGAACATTTTACTAAAAATTTTTCTAGTCCTAGTAAAATGTATAAGTTCCTGCGAATCTCATTTCCTTCATTCTAACTCATACTGAAGATCAACTTGAAGCTTTTGGCAATGAAGGATCAAAATTTGAGGCAACTTTTGAAGCTTGCACTTTTGAACTACCTGCTATATTTTGAATATAGCAGCTCAAATAAGAACTGCATTGGAAAAGCTCTAAAAAGCATTGGATTTTATCAAAGTTGCTTTCAAATATAACCAGACTTGTATCAAGTTACCATTCAAATAAATGACATGGATGCTTTTAATCCAACGGTTGAAATATTCCAAAGGCAAAAGGTGCTTATAGTTGGGAAGAAAAATAGTTGTTCTGCCAAAAAAAATAACATTTTAGCATTGAATAATAAAATGTCAAAACATAGCATTTTGATATTGTAATACTCTAAAATTTAACTTGAATGCTCAAATGACTTTTTAGCATTGGAGATGCTCTAATGTGTTTTTTTAATGTCATTCAAACACAACCTAAAACATTACAAGGCAACACAAATGAGACTAGCCAAATGCATAAGAAATAATCAATTATATTTTTAGGATCCAGCATATCAAAGAAACAAAAAATAACAAAATTGCCTTCAAAATATCTAAATCATGTAACTAAACAAAAAGACAAAAAATTCATCATCAATGGGTGAGATATCGCACAAAATTTTATAATATAGAGAATGTCAATCTTAACCGTTTTGGATAATTTTATCATAAATAAAAAGAAAGTAATATCATATATACCTCTGAAGAATGCAATAGAGGGGAGAGAAACTGAGTGTCGAATCTAGGGCTCTGATGGAGGGGAGAGAAACCGAGTGCCGAATCTAGGGCGTTGATGGAGCAAACCATGAAGGAAGTTTGTTGCTTGCTTGGTTTAAGGTCGTAAGAATTTTCTCCAAATTGTGTCTCAGAGAGAGAGAGAGAGAGATCCGAGATCGAGCGATTTAGAGAGAGAAAGAGCGTCTAAGAAGAGAAAGAGCGTCTGTGAGAGAGAGAAAGATTGAATTGGGGATTTGAGGTATAAGGATTGTGCACCGCTAATAAGTATTTGAGCGTCGCTAATGTTAAGTAAAACGATGATGTTTCATTTACGTACACTATTAGCGACGCCCCAACGAACGCTACTAAAAGCATCAACTATTAGTGACGCACATGTGCGTTGCAAATTGCCACTTGTGTGTCGCTAATAGGTTCGTGCATATTTTTTGCGCAAGAAACCCCCTTTTGTCACTTTTGAGCGACGCATGTGGTGCGCGTCGCTAATGGACACTATTAGCGACGCATTACTGTGCGTCGCTAATACTGTGCATTGTAAAAAATATAATTTTTTTGTAGTGTGTTCACACCAAAATGTGTCTCTCCAAAGGCCAGATCTTTCGCGCAAGAAACCCCCTTTTGTCACTTTTGAGCGACGCATTATTGTGCGTCGCTAATACTGTGCATTGTAAAAATTATAATTTTTTTGTAGTGTGTTCACACCAAAATGTGTCTCTCCAAAGGCCAGATCTTCTTCGCTAAACCTTTCCCTTTGTAGGAATTGGAATCTATGATGTTTAGGGTTGTTGTGGTTTGTTTTGCTTCTGGTTGGTCGGGAGGTTCCCCTGCTCTCCCTCTTCCCCTACCATTTTCTTGTTTTCTTGTAATTTGCTCGTTTGTCTATCCTTTTTGCCCTAGTGGTCAATAAATTTCAATTTCCAAAAAAAAAAAAAGAATTGTCCTCACCTTCGTTTATGTACAGTAATTTTTTCAAGTGCAAGCTTATATGTCATGCTGCTTCACTTGTTCTAGGTGTTTTTTTATTGGTACAATGAAGACGTTGCTTACTTGTGGGATCTTAGAAAGATAATTGCAGTTGTATTAACTAGTAGCTACTTGTGTTCCTCAGTGGTTGATTGCGTATACTTTAATCTATTGGACTTTTCTTAGTTTTATTTAATGTGCCGCATATTTTTCTTACATTTTCAAATGACAATTTATGCCCAAGAGGTGTTGGTGCTGATGGTAGAAGAAGAAATTTTTACCCATATTGTGCCTGCTCTTACTGCCATGCCTTCAATTTGCTTGATGATTGTTGGACATATATTTGAATGACAATTGAAACTATGAGATTGTATTTTTAGTTTTTAATGATAGTTAGACATGGACAAAACTTTGAGATTATTTTTTTCTTTAATGATAGTGAGACATGTATTTGAATCTTTGATATATTTTGTTATTTCATCATGTTTAAAATTGGCGGCTGTTGGTTTAGCTATTTATCCATTTTTTTCCCTTTTGTGGTGCTTGTATTAAATCTTAGGTTGTTAGTGGGAAGATTAAGCCGACATCCATGCAAAGGCAGTGAAGGTATAGGCAACTTCTGCCTATTGGGTTGTAAGATATTGCTTGATCTAGATGACTCCATTTAATACTTCATGCCATCCGTTGATAAGGTATTTTTTTATCGGCAAAAAAGGAGAAAATTTATTAATGTAAACAAAGATATACAAGGCATACATAATGAGAATATAAAAAGGACAAGAACAAAAGGCACCATGGCTTTCAAAACTTCATCCTAACCAGGAATTGGCACCAAGTAGGGAACTAGTCATATACCATCACAAGGACTAAAAGAAAATAAGAAACGCAAAAAAATTCACCCAAGCTACTAACAGTCGCACCTTAAAAAAGAACAACAGACATTCACTTGAATGTTGGAATACTGGTATAACTCTTGATGCACATGTTGGCATGTATGGGCAAAGTGCACACAAAAACATGCATGCCCTTGAAGCTATGGTGCTAGTGATGATGATGGGTGTTGATGAGAGCATAATATTTCATATTTTTAATTCCTTGATATTTGGTTTTATTACATATTTTCTGTTTTAGTGAGTTAATTAATTTATTTATTGAATTAGGGAAGCGTTGAGGGTGAAAGAATAAATTTGGAGTATAATGTACAAATTTCAGCTTTTTTGGTATTTCGACCTATGAAGATTCACTTGAGATTTTGATGGTGTTAGACTTTGATAATGAGGAAGTGGTCTTCATGAAGTTTGTAGAGGACGTCTTGGGCTTTTCAGAAAGATCTGGTTTGCAAAAATCAGAGTTCGTTTGGGCCTCCAAACATTGTTTTGAAATCAGGCCTGAGAAGCTGTCCGCGCAGCTGATTTCCTGTCCGACTGGCCGACTTCAACAGGCCATAAATTGAGTTTCCGAAGTCCAAATCAAGTGTTTTAAAAGCCTAAAATTACCTACTCTTCGAGGGCTACAACTTTCGTGAAGAGCTCGAATTAAGATTCAGTCGTTTTTGAATGTAAAAACAGCTTGTAAGTTTCAGCAGTTTTGGTGAAATCAGTAAATCAGTTCTGAGCAGTGGGCTGTGTCCTTAAGTGGTTGGATTGGGCTGTGGGCTTGAAAAGTGCGGCTGCTGTGCAGTTTGGTCGCTGGAACCAAAAAGAAAAGTCAACAAAGGCTGCGACTAGGCTTGGAAGCACGGCCGAATGGAAGAAAAAGAGAAAAAAAGAAGTGATGTGAGCTGAACCAGTGACGTGCGGTCCAGGCGCGGAAGCGGCTGTTAGGGCAGCAGTTTTTAAGGTATTTAAAGTTGCAAAATAGAAGGAGAAAAAAGGAGATCGTGCGGCGCAGGTTGGAGACGGGTAGAGCAGTGGGACCTATGCGGGGCCGCTGCTGCATAGAACAGAGGACACACAGAATTAAATTAGATTAGTATTTTTTTATTTAAGTATGTTAGGCTAGATTTTTTAATTCAGTTTTAGGGGATTTCGAACCCTCATTACAGTTTAATGGTTGAGTCAATTCAGTAATATTATTTTTTCCTTCTCTTAATTTGTTCATGGTAATCTGTTTAAATTGTTTTATTGATATTTAGTTTGATTGATTTAATCAGGCCTGTTAGATTGATCAGATTATTATCAATTGCTAGATTCAGGAGGTATATTACGTAATTGATATGATTCCTAATCAATTGTGGCAAATGGTGATAGATGATTGTGGTCAAGCTTTTGTTTATTGCTATGATTATCATGTCCTAAGTTAAACAGTCCAAGCTTGTGTGATTGTTGCTTAGAATAATCTAATTTCCTATATATTAATGCTGTCATTATATTAAATTTAGAGAGCTTATTCTAAATTGTGTAATGGTTAGAATCTAATGGAGAGCTTGTTTCATTAGTGAGGAATTAAGGAAAATTTCGGGTAGCAGAGCTTGTTGTCACCTAGAATTATTAGATTCATTGAAGGGTAGAATAATGTTATAATTGATTGATTGTTCCATTGACTGTGAGGGTGAGATTGAACCGAAGAACTGAAGTTTTAATTTATTAATTTTTGTTATTAATTTAATTTTCATTCGTAATTAGTTTGATTAAAATTCCAATCTCCCCATTTATTGTTTGCTATTAATTGAATTTTAGTTTAGAATTGGTCGGAATAAATAAAAAATAAAGTGTGGACACTCTCTGTGGGATCGACCCTTACTCAGCTAGCTACTGTGTTTATTGTGTTAAGAAGTAACGTTAATTTATTTTTACAGTGTTAACGACGCGCTTTCAGGTGTGTAAACTCCATTTAATACTTCATGACCAATAAATATGTTTGTGCTCTAAAAAAGATTGATGAACAAAAAAAGATATTGAAATAGTTAATAATCTACTTTTTAATTCCAGGAATATGTGTGATGACATATTGAAATATGTATGTATATTAGCACTACTAAAATGGTTTTTAAGAAAAAAAAGTATTAGTGATGCTTAAAAACGTCGCTAATACATTATAACTATAATGTTGTAAATAAAATAATATTATAATAACTCAAATCCTAAGAATGACGTTTACTGGCATCACAATAGGAACTTTATTAGCGACGTCTAGGTCTCCACAATTATGACTGGAATATTTAACAACTCCATCTTTGTGTTGCTAATAGTAAAAAACTAGCGACACTTTCCCCATTTTTGGCATTTATTATTAACCAAGGGGTTTTAAATCATTAACGACGCCTATTGTGCTGCGGATAATATGTTATTTGCAACGTTTAGTTAACGCGTCGTAAACACTTTTCTACAACCACAGTATTAGTAAAGCATTTGTGATTTTTTTTTTTTTTTTGGTGTCACAGATAGTTATTTGCAACTTAGTCAAAATTATTAGTGATGTCGAAAGGCGTTGCAAAAGCTGTGGTTTTTTAGGGTTTTTTTGACTGTATTCTTCATCTTTGGAAAGAAACCTGTCCTCTTTCTGATGCCATGACTGCTCAGATGCAAGAAGAAATCCTAGTTGCCCATCGATCTTGGACAACAGAAGATCAATCCTGAAAAGCTTATGGTTGAAGATGAAGATGAGGACGATAACAATGATGAGGAAAAAAATGAAGATGATGATGAAAGATAATTAAGGAGATGAAAGTGGAAGGTCAAAGTAGAGCAAAAGTGAGAAATATATTTGCAAGGCTATGTTAAAACTTAATTGGAATGAAGCTTATCCTAGGGGTCAGTCGTGTTACTGTTAAGAAGAGAAAGAATGTTCTATTCGTCATTTCAAAATCGAATGTTTTCAAGAGCTTTACCTGTTACGATGTATGCTCTCATATTCAAGATATTTTGTTATTATTTAATAAATTTGATTTATTATTATTGTTTTCATATTATCATGCATGTGGATGTTGTTATTTTATATCATGAGATGGTTAATCCTTGAATTTTTATTGAAAATAGTTTATGTATATGAATGAGATTTATGTACAAGAGATATGAACTTATGATCAAGCAATTCAAGAATAGTTTGCCATTATTGATGAGATTGGACATTTTGTCTGTAAGACTGTAATACACTTGACTTCTATGTGATAGGGTGGTGTATCTCAACCACTAGAGTAGTAGATTCTAGGTTATTATATTAGTGTATTTGGAATACACTGAACTGGATCACTATAAGAAACACGTCATATCAAGCTGTCATCTTTGACGTGATTTTTATATTTACTATTCGCAATAAGCTCTCAATCCTGAGAGAATAGTGGACTCAAGTTCTTAATGATGGTGACTTTGAGTTACTAATGAATGAGGTCTTTTAGATCAACATCTCAGTATTTTGGAAAATTATTGTTTAGACTGTGGGAACTCATATTCTCAAGATAGAATCTACACTCTCTAAATTAGAGAGAAGGATATCACTAATGTATTAATTCAATTAATTTATCACTGAAATCCGGATCTGGTATTTTCAATAAATTGTTTATTGAGATTTGATAATTTTATAGTGATTAATAATTGGTGAATTAAGTTGTAAAAATAATTAGGAATTTATTTGACAGTGTATAAGCCCAAATCCTAATTATTGATATTCAGATAGAGGGGTCTACTGTATATGTTTAATGATTATGAATTTTTTTCTATTTCACCAAATTAGAGTGCAATTCTAATTATTTAGTGAAATTAATTAGAATTATTTAGTCATTAATTAATTAAAAATTAATTAACTAATTGGAGCTAATTTGGTGGAACCCTAAATCTCTCATTTTGCCCTAATTTTACAAGCTCCTGTAAATATGTAATTTAAAGAGAATAGCTGTACAACAACAACAAAAGATTATTTTCTTACGAGAGAGAAAAAGAGGAACTCACTCTCTTCTTTTTTTAAAAAGGCTTCTTCAATAATCAAGATTATTAAGAACAAGGACGATTGCATCAATATATTCAAGAAGGCTTCTTAAAAAATTAAGATTATCAAGAATAAGATAATTCTAACCCTTTTTTTAAGATTGTATGATTCATGTAAACTAAAAAAAATTTAAATAAATTTTTGAAATCACCGATGTAATTACAAACCCAATACTACCTCAGACACATATGTTGTAATTGGGGAAGCAAAGATCGAGGACTTGAGCTCACATCTTCAGACTTAGGTTGCAGAGCAGTTCAAGGCTCCTAATCACAGTAATGTGACATCAAAGTTTGAGACATTGGCCACAACTCAGGATGATGGAGATGTCGATGAGACTGGTGTATAGTCGGACATAGAGTTGGTGATGACACAAGCCGGGATGTCTAGATCAAAGGCTGTGAAAGTCCATAAGACTACAAATGGAGATCATATTGTCTCCGCCATTATGGAACTTACAAAGCTAGGAGACAATTTGATATGATGTTTTTAGCCTGAGTTTTTTTCTTTCTTTTTCTTTAATCTTTAAAAAAAATTATTTCCCGGGTGTTTGATTTTGAAGTTTTGGTTCATAAAAAAAAAAAGATATGACTTTTTTAATGGTAACATGTAGATGCATTTACAAAAGTAGTCATTTCAAAAAAAAATTAGTGCAATTCAAACCTTCCATGAATGTTCAATCAACGAGTCTCAGTACGTGGCTCATTCAAGTCATCCTTTACGGCTAAGTGCAAAAGTCTTGAATTTACACACTTTAGTAGTGTAGCGATGACAACTCTATCTAGGAGATTGTGTGCACTCCTTAAATTGTATAATCTAGCATTTTAGCTTAGGCCTAGGCTTGTACTGTACACATTAAAGGTGTGATACGGCCACATTTTGCCTATTAAAGGCAATTTGTAAGGCCTTTGGATCCACGTGTTGCAAGAAATAAACAAAAGAAACCTCTCCTCCCATTCCATTAGTTGGCCTCGCCTCTTTCGATTTTTCTATTAAGGCATCTTCAGTGATAATTCAAACTCATATCAAATTTAAATTTGAATCAAAATCTATAAAAATTACCCTCCAACCCTAAACTTAAACTCATACCAAATCAGTTTTTACTCAAATCCAAACCCAAATCAATGCATTATTGTTCACAACATCAAATTTTTAACTGCTATTTTTTTCATTACCTAGTCTTACCTCAGATGGAAAATAAAAGGAAAAGGCAAAGAAAAAAAATGGAAAGAAAATCAGGAACCAATATTGACAGACCTGGAAGTCGGCGATGGCGTTCTTCCGAGCTTTGAGAGCTCCAGAAAGCAGCTTGGGAAGCAGGTCGGTCTTTGAGTCTTCTACGTGAGAGGGCCAAGAGTCGTGACTCTTGTAGCAGAGGAACACGTGGTAGTTGTACGGATCAATAGTGCCGGCGAGGTCGCTCTTGTACATTCCGGTCGCTAGAACCCAAACTTGATGTCATCGGAGGTAGCATCAGAAGAAAAGCTCTTCCCATCTCCGGCCATGGCGTGAACTAGGGTTTTGAGTGAGTAGTAAGATGCACTCGAATATATATATATATATATATATATATATTATTTTCTTGTGTATTCAGTAATTATTTATTACCTTTTTAGTTTTAATTTGGAGCCTTCACAATGAGAGCACTCACCGGTGAGAAGTCATTTTCCTAACGACTCAATGGTTTGCATACTTTACAGGAAAGGATGTGGATTTATTTTTTTGCTTAGTAGCTAAGAATCAAGATATTTGGACCCAACAAAATGGAGAAATCCAGACATTAGTAGTACGAATTTCCTAATTTTTTTGTCTTTTTTTTTTTTTATTTATCTTTCGAAAGTGAGTAGATGCTATTTTCTATGCTCTATTTGGATTATTAATTATTTAAGGATAAATGTTAAATTTTAAGTTTTTTTTGTTAATATCTATTTTTCGACAATTTTAACTAAAGTGGTGAATGTAATATTTGAAATAACCAAAAAAATTTTGTAATTGTCAAATATCATAAGAGATATAAGTGTAATGTTTTTTTTTTCAATGCAATGTTATCTTTTTTCCTATATTATTTTAAGATGTAATGCATTGAATAAAAAAAAGACAAACATCTTAAAAAAAAATACATATCATTAAAAAAAATTACATTGAATAAAAAAAACACATACAAAAAATTACGAGTGATGTAGAAAATATTTAGACAAAATTAATTGGAGAAAAATTTGAAGAAAATGGTGGAAAATTAAAATAAGAGAAAACAATTGGTGGAAAAATTTGGGACTGATGAAAATTAAGAGTGAAAGAGGTTTGGAAGGAAAAATGATTTTTGAAGGGAAATGACATAAAATAACTTTTGGAATAAGATAAAGAAAATTTTAAAAAAAGATTTGAGTAAAAATTTAAGTAACCATTATAAAACATCAACAGATTCACTTTTTACTTAAATTTTAAGTGAAATTTGAGTTTGAATTTGAGTCACCACGCTATGGAGATGGCCTTACACATTGTGCACTTATACTGAGTTAGCTCTCATAGCATTTAGCTGCGCACCTCAACACAGTAGACTAGCTTATTGGAAAATAGTTCGACACAGTAGAAATGGCATATGACATGCTTATTGCTTAGCGCTAACCTAGTTGCGTTGATGCCGTTTGCACTTGGTGCGTTGATGTAATCTTTTGTATCTCTTATACATTCTTAGTTACATCAATAATTTTCTTTTTCTTTTTTGCCGAAAAAAAAAAGGTTAGCCAATTTCTAGGGATCTTGATCTTCTCATAGTAGAATAACACTTTTAAGTTTTAAGAACACTACAAAGGTATTTGACCTGTAAACATATAACTAACGACCATATCTTTCTACTCTCTTCCATTATTTTTTATAAATATATTTGTGCATGCAAAACAAAGTAAAACATCTGTGTACATGTGCAGTTACAAAGGCTTTCAAAAGTGTAAATGTACAGAATTAAAAGAAGACAGTTTATTGGGACTATTGCGAAATTTGAAGAAAGTTTGCCACACTCACTAGTTATGCATGTCAAAATGGCTGGATGATTGCACAGCTGAATTGCGGGGCAAATCTCCTTCGGCAGCGAGCTTATTTTCCGCCTTGTGAGAAATTCACATGCAGTCAAGTGGCCACCTGCCAAAGAAGGAATTGCCCAGTAATGCATCCATGCACTGATTCACTGCGACGATGAACAAGTTTGAGGTTCAGAAAGTATTTATAATTGACAGGAAAAGTCTGGGTTTTTCCATGCAAATAGGATATTCTAAGCAGATCCATCTCTAGTAAGTTGTAAGAGAAATGTCTGTGGTCCTGTAACTTATGGCCTTTTCCTCCTCCTTGCACAAGTTCCTTTTGATTTTCCCCCTACTTTTTCTTTCTCTGCTATAGAGTCCAAAAGAAGCAAGGATATGCGAATCATCTTTTTGGAGTGTGAGGTTACCAACTCATCTAAAAACTTAAGTTATTAGAGAATGTATAACTTTATACAAATTTGAGGTTCAGAAAGTATTTATAATTGACAGGAAAAGTCTGGGTTTTTCCATGCAAATAGGATATTCTAAGCAGATCCCTCTCTAGTAAGTTGTAAGAGAAATGTTTGTGGTCCTGTAACTTATGGCCTTTTCCTCATCCTTGCACAAGTTCTTTTTTATTTTCCCTCTACTTTTCTTTCTCTGCTAGAGTCCAAAAGAAGCAAGGATATGCGAATCATCTTTCAGGAGTGTGAAGTTACCAACTCATCTAAAAACTTACTTAAGTTACTAGAGAATGTGTAACTTTATTATTTGAACCTCCACGTGTCAATTCCAATTTTCAAAAACTTACTTAAGTTACTAGAGAATGTGTAACTTTATTATTTGAACCTCCACGTGTCAATTCCAATTTTCAAGGTAACGATGAAGTTTGAACTCAGAATCTTTTGTCTGCTCTAATACCATGTAAAGTTATCAATTCATCTAAAAGCTTAAGTTATTAAAGAGGATGTAACTTTATTATTATATTCTCTAACAATGAGTAAAATCAATTGAAGTTGTTTGAGTATATTTGCCAAAGAGTAGGAATAATGTATCAATAAAGAAACCTTAAGTGGATCATTTATTTAGATCTTTTAGGTCCTTCAGAATTTATTCCCCTTCTATGTGTCAATATGCTCGGAAATATTTTCTTTGCCATCCCAGAGAAATAAAATAAAGGTGCTCCCGAGATCCATGGTCTGCTTTTCCATCCCAATAACTAATATGTATACAAATATAATCTTGAATACAAACTGTGTTTACTGCAAAACAAAATATAAGTTTTAGTTTATAGCCATGCTATAATGCAAATATTTCAAAGAAAGTATTGGTTCACTTCAATTCTTTTCCACCATGCATATATGCTGTTTTTTTTTTTTTTTTTATCAGCAAAGATAAATTTTTATTGATGTATAGAAAAAGATACAAGTCAATACATCAACAAAATAAGAATAAAACCAAAGAAAAAAAGAGGGGGTGCAAAAGACAGCATTCATATGACAGCACCACAGCTGTAATGATGGTTGCACTTCAATTATTTTCCAATTGAGAGCTGTGTATGCAGTGGGGGTTTAAATCCTGAATCAAATTTTGATGTTCATATTAGTACATGCAGTAGCTTAGTTTCTTTTGTTCTGTATTTAGTTTTCTCTGCTGGGGTAGATCCTGTGCTTTCTGTATCGCTTGTTCTTCTTCTTCAATAAATTTTTTTACTTACCCAAAAAAAAGGTGATAAAAGAATCCATATGGGGAGCAAAATATTGAGGTTCTCCTGTGGACAGACAAGATATATTAATGTTTGTCTACTGTTTTTGTGAGAGGGTTTTCAGACTCTCTTTGCTTTTTTTTTGTTTTTGTTTTTGATCAGCAGCGAAGTTTTTTTTGTTTTCGTTTTTGATCAGCAACGAAGAAAGATATATTGATGAAAAAAGAGTACACAGTACAATTTAATAACATCAACAAAGGTAAGCCTTAAATATAGCATCAGTGAAAGCACCCCACCAGTCAAAAGCAGTTGGACAAAGGAACAACACACCCAATGCCATATAAACAACCTAATATTAATTGGCAAGGAACCAACCAATAAACCAGAAACTAAACATAGTCTAATATCCAATTTAAAGCAATGCAACAAATTCCGAATTCTGAGCCAAATTTCTTTTGCTGTGCTTCGCTTGTGGACGTAGGCATTATTGAGGAACCACGTATGTATGTCTTGTCTCCTTGTATGATTGCTGAGGTTCTTTCTACACTTTTCTATTTTTGTGTTTTGCTTGGTTTCACAACACTCTTTTCTATATGATTCCCAACCAGCCCCTTTTCTTCTATCTTCTATATTCACAAGGATTTCTTGCAAATAATGCCGTTTTCTTTTCTCCTGCCTTACACATCATACATTGTTTGACTACCTGCAGTTGTGTGGTTCTTACATTAGGGGCTTTTATCTTTTCAAATTTTCAAAAGCCACAAGAACTAATTGAAGCCTACATATTCCTTAGAGGGCAGCATTGAACCATTATCCCCTCACTTTTAGTACCACGTGATTGATATCTGCTAGTGGAAGGAAAAGGAGAAGAGAAAAGAAGAGAAAAAGATATTGAAGAGTACAATTTAAGAAAAGAAGATCCAATGGCATGTTCCATCTATAGTCATCGAAGGCCTATTAACATCTCCACGGGCGGCCAGTTGCCACGATCCTGCGCTCTTTTTATTAATATTTTCTTTTCTCCTGCCGGGAGCAGTGTGGCTCTGTCAAAAACGTTCACCTAAAGGAACCTTTTCTTGTGAAATTCTGGTTCTGAATTTATTTGTTTTCAACCCATTTGATGGGAGACACATCTTTACCAATGTAATGATTTAGAAAAGCATATTATGACATTGTCATCTAACTTAATTAAATGTTGAAGCGCATTTCAATTAATGCTCACTTTACTTCTAAGATCTTTGATGATAAGGTTCATCCATAAATTACATATATTAAAGTCAATTTGGATTTTGAACATGGTTTTTTGGGTAATTCAATTTGATTAAACAGTCAGAACAAAAAGGGCTAACACTGCAACCACAGAAGTCCAGCTACAAGAAGAACAAGCAAACATCAGCACATGGCTACAGGCGGTCAAACAAGCATAAACCACATTAGCACAGACCTAACAGAAGACACAACACAACCACAAAACAAGACTTAAATGAAATTCACATACAAGTTAATTCTACCATGCTTTTTAAAAATTTATTTCCATCCATTTTGGCATGTTAACAAATAAAATTTAAAACTTAGAATGGACGAGGCAAATCAAGATGTTGACGGGTTTCTAGGTTTTCAGTAGAGAATTGATGGGGAGAGAATCGGGTGGGGTGGGGTGGGGTGGGCCGGGCTCGGATTGAATTATACTCAAGTCCAACTCAAGTTTTAAACAGTCAATTCGAGTCTGGTCCGAATCCGACCTTGACCTTGAACAATCTAATCCGAGCATGGCCCAAACTAAAATTCATTAATATCATGTTCAACCTGAACTCAATTATTAATTTTAATTTTTGAATTTTATTTATAATTTTTTTAATAAATTATTATCTTTTTTCCTATTTTGATTTTACACTAAAAGTTTCAATAATTTCTCATTCTAAAAGAAATAAAAAATTATTAAAATAATTCATTCAACATAATTTAATTTTAAAAGAATGTTTAAGGTCAACAAGTTCTTAAAATTTTAAAAATATAAATAGTAATTTTTGTAAGAATTTTTATTAATTTAATACTAGATAATTAAAATATAAAAAATATAATATATAAAATATTGAATTCAAGTTCGAATTTTCAAAGTCTCAACTTACGTCTAAACTTAATTTAAATTGGACTTGAGTTTTTTTGTCTAAATCCAATTTAATGTATAAAAAATAAAATCCAAACCCTAAAAAAATTAAGTTGGGCTCAAGTTAAGTTCGGACATGGCCTGCCCAAGTTGCACCCATGTGATAAAGTGAGAACCTCCACTGGTATTAATGTCTCAGCATATCCGAGCTAGACTCCTTCTATCAGCATATCCAAGTAGAATGTGCGAATCAAGTACTATAAAAGTTGCTTCAACATTTTCACTACGAGTACTCAAGGAATCACATGGGTGTTGGAAGCAAGATAGACGTGGAGTTAAGGAATTGCAGGGAGGTTCTCCTTTAGCAGAAGGGCCATGCACCTGCATACTTCTGTTCTGCCAAAGGAGAATTGCCCTGCCATTCACTCACACAGCCATTTTATCACACCTCCTTTAAATCATTTCATTTTCTAACTAATTAGAATGCAATTTATACAATTTCATATATAGTAACCATTTTCTTTGATGTTCATTCATTCTAATTTTCTGTAGGTTTCCAATGGCAGGTAATTAAATCTTAACACAGGTTTGATAATAATGATCATACAATCGGCCGACTGGGGCATTGCTAAGAATCAACACCAAATTGCATGCATGAGTTTCAACAAGCATATCAATTGTTTTTCAGTTCAAGTAGAAGGCATATTAACAAAAATGTACATGCATTTACTTACAGACACTAAACTTGGATGGTGCAAAATCAAAACTATTTGTATTCTGGAAATGAAAGAAGGGATGGAAAGCGCTGAAGGCCTCTTTCAGGACCATTATTGGCAAGTGCTAGTTAATTACTGTTAAGGTCAAGATAGAATGGTTTGGTCTTGCGTTGGCAGGCAGGATCAACAATCAAGAAATCATGCTGTATATGCATGAGATCATAATTCATACTGCCCTATGTAGCAAACCATTTGTTTGCACACATTACTTTGTTTTACTAAGCTAACCCATAGTATGTCATCTCTTGGTATTCATTTATTTAATTCATATAGTATGATTTATGAACATTATCTGTTCTTAATCAACTGTGTACTTTATAACCCTTAATCAATGAAAGTTTTTTTTGTTAACTGCTCCAGTGGGGTATTAGCTCAGCTGAATCTAAGCCTTCTCTGCTCCAGCGGCACCGAGAATTCTGGTCATCCCTTCTTTACTTGTTCTTTCGATGCCAATATCTGAGCTAGAGTCCTCAATGGTAGTCTGATCAAGAAAGAAGACCTCAAGGATGAAGTATTGAATTAGCCAGTGGAAGCCAAACAGAATTCTAAGTGTAACGCTTACTGTCCAACCTGAAAAGGCTCTCCATTGATAGCTGCTTCTATCTGCTTTGTATGGAAAGAAAGAAACTCCTGATTCTGGAACCAAAAGCAGAAATCATGTGATGAGATCTTCCAGCAGATCTCTCTAGAAATTAGGATCAAGGCTTCTTCCTAGGGTGATGTGGAGAATAGCTATGAAAATTGGGAGGTCAGCCTCCATTGGAATTCCCACAGGAAATTTTTTTCTACTCCCGGTATTCAAGCTTAGGTTGTTGAGTTTTTCTATTGTTTCATGTTCTAGTGCTTCAGTATCTGGATTCCTTTTGATTGCCCTGCTTTCCTGTGATCTTGGCCTTTGGTTTTCCTGAGATGCCTTATGTTTTAGAGGGGTATGCCTCCCTTTTGCCTTGTAATTTTTTGTGTAGCATATATAATACTCACTCTTACCAAAAATAAAATGATTACCGATCATAGATAATAAATTCAAGTTAAATGAACTTGTACATAATGATTTGCTGATATAGGTGCATGCTAACTGCAAATCAAGCAGAGTTCTTTTCCTTCACTTCTTTGTATAGATCTTTGCATAAGGAGTTTGTAGCAAAATAATTTGAATCATGGAGAAGTGGGGTTAGTCTGCTAATTGCCCATGGAAGCTGGTTTCATACCGCCCAGTTGTCCAACATAGGTAACATGCATGTAATCGCAAGGCAGAGACTTTTCAAGAATAGGAGTGTGCTTAACTCATGGTTGATTCCGTTCGGAAGAAGAAGAGATTAAGGTTAATGTATGCAGCAATTTATTTCAGATGGGGTAGTGACAATAAAGTAAGGAAATTGACAGATGTGGTTGTTTCTAAAACTAATAAGGACCTCAGGTACAGTCCAGTAAGGAGTTTCAATTCTTGGAGCATAGGCTGCTGCTATGTTGGAATGAAGATGTTTTCCTTACTTCTGCAAGCAAATATCAACTTGAACCAGCGGAGGGGTGGTGCAGAAGAAAAAAAGGGTTAAAGTTTGTTTGCAGAAATTTGTTTCATAGGTAAGTAATTAAATTGCAGAATAACTCTACCCCATTGGATGTGATTCAGCTTTCGGAAGTTTTAGCAAAACAAAAATGATATATTGATACCCATATTTAAGCTATACAAAGAAGTGAAGGAAAAGAACTCTGCTTGAAAGCCCAAGGACGATACTAATTAACATCAAATCTGAGAGGAGAAATGGAACACTTAGAATCTTCTTTCAGGAGCAACCCTATGGATTGCATCGAAAATGCAGTTTTAGAAAAAAAGAAAGAAAAAAAGATGACGATTATTATTTTGGGATCACAATTCAAGGTATTTCACACACACACACACACACAAACATTCTCTCTCTTACGTGCACACACACACATTGCTAAATAAGCATAATTTGTCAATTATAGTCTGTAATACTTACAACCCCTTACATCCATCTAGTTAAGTGGTTGTGCTTCAGGGGTTAAACCTGGACCTGAAGAACTACTTTCCGACCTACATAAAAAAACCTAGAAATGTAGGCTACTGAGTTCGTTTTCCCTTTTTTTTTTTTTCATCTGCAAAAGAAAAGAATTTATTGATGAACTAATGAAAAATATATTGGATCATAAGATACATCAAGAAGCAGGAAAAATGCATAAGGTATCATTGCTAATGAACTTCATTCCAAATAGATTGACACTAAGCCGTCAGCTAATCATATACCAGCACTAACCCACGACTGCACCAAAGAAAACATACAACCAATTCAACTACTCAGGTACATAAGGCTGAAAGGATGGCAAGATATCAACTTAACAGCAACTAGAACACCCAGTAGAATAAAAGAAAGTAACTAGGACTCCATACCCTCCAAACCATGCTCTCAGGGAAAGGAAACCTTCCCATTAGAACATAGCAGGACAACAACTCTTCCCTTACCACAAGTCTAAACATACAACCCTGGAAGTGGTCAACTTTGTTCAGACTGCACTGAACAATGCTCCTTCGTAAAATAAAAAGATTACCTTTCTAATTCTACAATATTATAATGCAACAAAAATGGCTTAACTAGTGAAGAATTTTTTTGTGGCGATAAGAATAGTTTTTGGTGCAATTAGTGACCTTTTCCCAACAGTTATGAACACCATGGTGAAAGCTGTTTTTCCAAATCAATTTCGTGAGGTAACACTCCCCAGTTGCAAAAAGTGAGAAACCCTACTTGAAGGATAGAAATCATTGATAAAAAAAGTAAAAACAATGGTAAAAAAAAAAAAAAAAGCAGAAAGAAAAGGAAAAAGGAAGTTTTGAAGTCAATTTCCTGGCATAACTCTCCCCAGTCCTTTATTGGATTGCATGTTTAAATTTTTATGATTCTGATCTAGAGAGCAAAATAATGAAAATTTCAGCAATGCAACATTAATTTAATCATTATTCATAACCAGAAGTAAGAAAAACCAGTACAAAAGCATATATATATATATATATATATATATATATATATATATATATAACCTGATTCATATTACATAGGTGCTCTTTGGACAATCTTCTCGTATAGGCGGCGGAGACTGTGAAAACACTTGGACGGACTCTAGGTTTACCATCTGACCACGCATTCAAAGGACCGATTGGTAGAATCAGTTCCTGAATTATATATTAAAAAAAAAAAGTTAAGAAAAACCAATAAATAAATCAATTTTCATGAATCAAGATATATAAGAAATAACTTCCATGTTATCGCGCATGCATAATGTGACCTAAGAGCCTAGACCAACCCACAGTTAAGCTTTGAATTCTTTCATCAAGCTTAACTTTCGTAAATGTACGCCAAATAATTAAAAAAAATTAGATGCAGCTCATTTCATGGTGGATAGTATTTCTGCATGCAGCTGGTCTACGAGGCTGAGAAGCGTGATAATGCAGAAGAATTAGGGAGCAAATCTCCTTTGGCAAACTGCCCAGATTTTGGACACCACGGCCTTCGTACATGGTTTTGTGTGGCAGGTTGCCAAGAGGAGACCGCTGCCTAATTCACTCCGCAATGTTCAAATGTTACAGAGAATTAATAGAATAAGATAGTATTTATACATTAGGGAGTGCTTAAAGTGAATCCTAAACAAAGTTATATATCATAGAACAATTTGATAAACAAATCAGTAACTTTATTCCCTTATCCTCAAGCATATCGTGTATAAAATCTTTATGTACGGAGACTTCATTTATGATATATACTCTTGTAATGAAACGGAAATTTATAAATATTTATGAAAAATAAGAGCCTCCTGAATTATTTAAAATGGTGGTATGTCTATTGTGATTTTAAAGTAACATTTGTGTACGCATGAGAGAGAGAGAGAGAGAGAGAGAGAGAGAGAGAGAGAGAAAGATAGAGAGAATATTGACTTGCAAGAGCCCATTACTTTTATGTCAAGTCTCTGTCATATAGGAACAAAGATTCCTCTATCTCATTACTGTAATATCATGCTAATCAACACATTGTGTCTAATTGTTTCACACACAAGTGAATATAATTCTAAAACAGTGGTCCAACAAATGTGGTCCTTCTAATGAAAGGCTGTCCAAAATATCAAGCAAAGGTCACACAACAAGATTGCCACTCATCTTTTTCTAGATGAGAATCAAAACAGGTGGTTTTCCTTTACCTGAAGATTATTGAAAACACCCAGGAGAAAGATAGAAGATTGAGAGCAACAGCTCATTAAGGAAGATCCCTGAGCATGTTCTCTTTTGTCTGATCTTTTCATATTTCCTATTCATATCTTTAATATGTGTTACATATTTTCTGTGGCTGGTTGATGGTGAGCAAAAGATGGACGATTCATTTACGTAGAAGCTTGAAACCGTAGTTACTTTTATGTTTGTTGCTTGTGGGTACGTATCATGAGCGTCTAAATGCATGTTCGTGCACATATATATCAAAAGCTTTTTTTTTTGTCTAAGTTTACGAAACCCATTACATTGGTCATGTGTGTTTTTGCTTGTTGCATAGTTAATATATGTATGCTCCTAACCCCAATGGGTGGGTGAGTGGGCGATAGACGGCAATTAAAAAATTTGTTTTTTAAGATTATTAGATCAAAATTTAGCGGATGTCAGTTTTTCTTAAACTAAGTTCATATGTTCTAACTTTAATTAAGCCATCACTAGTAGACGATGAAATTAGTCTCCGAATTAGTCAGTTCGAAAAGTCGAATACTAAGTTATCAACATATATATATATATATATGTGTGTGTGTGTGTGTGTGTATGCTCCTGCCTATTTCTTTACATTTAACATTATCGTGCATGCAAATGCAACCTAGACATGTTAACCACGAATTATCAGATATCATAAACTCCCCTTGTAAAATCATGATATGATGGAAACATTGATTTTCATAAACAATCAACATAAAAGTCACGTATGAGTCTTGTTTCACACACATATACGCACATATATTCCTTTTGGAGTTTGGATAGATTTCACATGATATAGTTGATAAATAGCATTTTCATTTGTTATGGTCATTAACCAAGTCTTTATGTATGAAAAAGGAAGCTGAAACAACAAGAGCCTTAGTAAGGTAAAGGGGACCATGAGTGCAACAGCCCTATTGAAGAAAAAAGCTCTAGAGAGGAATTATACCT
Organism: Nyssa sinensis; assembly: GCA_008638375.1. Classification (NCBI taxonomy): domain Eukaryota; kingdom Viridiplantae; phylum Streptophyta; class Magnoliopsida; order Cornales; family Nyssaceae; genus Nyssa; species Nyssa sinensis. The sequence goes on along the minus strand of CM018052.1, from coordinate 23,681,769 downwards.
AGCTTATACCGATTCACTTTCACGGAATTTCCACATAATGTGCGAATCATTCAATATAAAATACAGCATTTGAAGTTCAACTGCAACACAAGCACAGTAATGAGCGAACGCCGGCAGTTTTACAGCTAGAGAAGAATAACAGTGCAGTTCTCCTTTGGCAGAAATATTAAGTGCATCAGTGCATATATGTAACAAGCACAATCAGAAATCAAATAGAATAAATTACAAAAGAGAAAAAAAAAAAAAAAAAAAAAAACTCCAGGAATAAATATTAATCCTAAAAAAATGGGTTCTAATGTTAAAAGAGTAAAATCGCCAAAAAAAAATATTTCACAAATATTGAAAAGAAGAAATGTTCGATTAATCTATAAATTGCACTATTTTTTAAAATTTTCCATTGAAAAGATATACATAGATATCTTTCTATGTATCATTAATATTCCTAGAATCAATATACTACTTTTTGTTGAATTAACAAGTGGTGGTTTCTGCCAAAGGAGAACTGCCCTGCCCTTTAACACTCTACCTCTGTCTTGGACTCAAAGCCTTATTGGTGCCCATTTTATTCCTCTCTAGTACATTTAGTAATATTTTTATTCATTGGCACGCGGGTGAAAGGATTCAAGTAGTGGATTAATATAGTGATGAATGACTACATGGAGAAATTTAAAGCAGAACTTTGCTAAGGAAACTACTACATGATTCATATTAGAGCCACAATCTTTGCCAATGGAAATCATATATCACTACAACAAATATGATTTTTTGCAGCGCTTAAAAAATTGTCGCTAAATAAAACATTGCCAATAATACTTATTCACGGTACAAACAAAAGAGTGCTGCAAATAATATTTTTTTTGCAACAAAATAATTAGCAACTCAAATAAACGTTCCCAAAAGTATACTATTTGCAACGAAAATAAGAAACGTTGATAATATATAAACATTAGCTACACATATATTTTACGTTGCTAATGTTTAATTATTTGCAACGTTTATAAGCGTTGCCAAAAAGGAAAGAAAATTTAAAAGGAAGAATTGTATCCACATATTTGCAACAAAAGCATAATCGTCGCTAAATGCTTTTATTAGGTAACGCAAATACTCTTCGTCCCTAAAACTTAACAATTGGCTCGCTAATGTAATTATTTTTGGCAACACTCAATATTTCGTTGCTGATATACCAAAAGAGCAATGGTTTCTATTATGTTGCAAATAGAGTGTTACTAATGTTAATTTAGCAACTCTTATGGTATCATTGCTAATATTTTGATATTTGCAACGTTTATATGTGTTGCAAATAAATAAAAAAAATCATCCACTTCGATATTTGTGATACTACCAAATCGTGATCGATGTTTTAGATTTTTTTTACAAACATTAATATTGACAATATTGTTTTAAGAATAACTCAACTGTATGTTGCAAATAATTGAGAAAATAAAGATTTTAAAAATATATAATTATTTGTGACACACCTTATTCTCACTAATTAAATTATCATTTGGGATGCTCTTGAAAATCATTGGCAACATAAAAAATAAAAATGCAAAAATATTTAAAACTTTATTTTTGTACTTCTTATTCACTATTATTTTCTTTATCAAATTCTTTGTGACGCCTTGTGATCATTAGTAATAAGGTAAGATTTCTGAAACTTATTCGAACGACACCAATTCGTCTTAATTTGTTGTGTATTTTAACGCCACTAATAAATGAAATAAAATTAAAAGTTAGCGTAATAATTTGACTTAATTGAACTTTGTAAGACGACTTAGTTGGGAAAAAAAATAGTTGTTCCCAATTATCTATGTTGTGCTTTATTGCATTTCAATTTCTAAAAAATAAAAAATAAAAGTAAATATTTCCTGAAATAAATTATGTTTATCGTGTCCAATTATTTTGCATTATATGTTAAACGTCACTATTTAAGTTTACAAATGAGACTTCCTTGCAACCTTACTTATTATATATTATTTGCGGTGTTTTTATTTTTATTTTTATTTTTGCATCCCCAAGAGTCTAAGAAACTTTTTTTTCATAAAAAAATAGATAGCTATTGAGTGGAAAACGAGAGTAAAGATGCAACTCGAGGGGGCCAGTTCGAGTTGAGACATGTCCAAATCCGACCCAAGCGTAGAGACAATGAACCCGTTCCTGACCCAAATCTGAACATGAGCCCAAAAAGTTAACCCAAGCTCGACTCGAACTAAAATATGTTAGTATCGGGTTCAACCCGAAATTGAAACCTAACCCTTCCATGTATCATAAAAAAATAATTTTCAATTTTTAATTAGCAAGCATATATACAATCATAAAATTACTAGATCAAATTAATGGTGCACGTCTTTAAAGTTAGGAAAAAGATTATGAAAAATATAACCAAATATATGTGTGTGTGTATATATATATATATATATATATATATATATTACATTGTATAAGGCTTGTTGAATGTATATATATAGAAACATTGTTCTTAACATAATACAAGGCCGAGTTTAGGTTGGGCTTGGATTCCCAAGACCCTTGTCCAAGCCCAACCCGAATTGAGGTCAGGCTTATGTTTTTTTTTTCTTCTAATTTTGTCCTAAATTATAAAATAAATTTTCAAAGCCCAAAATTTACAGATAGACATATATTCATGCATGCATCAATATATAGATTCAATATAATTTTAATACATGTATGTGTACATACTAATATTGAAACAGACACACATTTGTAAAGCTTATTTGCGTGGCAAAAAAGGATATTTCTTGTAATGTCTTATTCATACAAAGAAATAGATTGTTTTCACAATTCGAACACATAACATTTGAATCACAATGCAACAACTTTATCATTATGCCAAGACCTGCCCTCATTCATCTTTTTGCAACACGATGAGTAATTGACTTTATCTAGCTCAACTTAAATAACATGTCTAATTAAAAAACCTTGAATTTTATTTATTTATTTATTTTGATCAACAAATAACCCTGAATTATTTATTTATAATTCTATTACCAGTTCTTACTTTTCCTACTTTGTTCAACAATTTAGTGTGCTTACTATTATAAACTGTTTCTATAGCAGCATAGTTCACATGTAGTCTCAACATGTCAAATAAAAAGTTCACCGCCTATTTGGTTAATCACATGATCAATAATCTATTATCAACTTCTGCGATGTTGTGGAATGTTTATTGTTCCATTTAATTGACACCTCCAAACTACTGCAGAGCTAGGGAAATTATGAACTAGTTAGTTGGGTTACATAGGTTTTCAACTAGTAATTACTTGCTCAGTTGCTCATTATTTAATGCTTTTTGAAAAGGTTGTGATAAAAGGACCAGAAGTTTAACAAAATATAAAAAGATAAATGTAAAAAAGGTTTACTATCCGCCACGCCCCCCTGGTCCAACGCCACAGCCGACCCCTCTCTTTTTCCTTTCTCTTCCTACCCATCACCCCATCGTCATAGCCGTCCTCATTCCCCCTCCCATCACCCACCCCAAAATCTATCGATCCACCCCAAAATCCATCCTCTCCCTTGTCGGCGAAACCCCCTTCGCTACTGCAGAATTTGAGATCCATCTCTTCCACTCTGTACCAAACTAAGGTATGGATGACTAACACAGCTATCCAACTTGCACCCCCATCCTCAAACCAAGAATGTAGCGCTGGAGTTGAAAAGGGTGTCTTCAAGGGACGATCAGAAAGTGGGATAGGAGGAAAAGCAGAAGGCAACGGATGGAACCCTGTAATCTATAAGAAGAAGAGATTCAACTCCAATAGAGTCGAAACCTCGAACAACTTGTACACCATCTTCGTTGACAACCTGCCAGAATCCATGGATCTAAGAGGCCTCTAGCGATTGTTCTCAAACTTCGGCATCATCAAGGATGTCTTCATCCCACAGAAAAGGAGGGCCCCATCCAATATCAAGAAAAGCTATCCAGCAGACATCAGCAACAAAGTCTGCTCACCCCCCAAAATCTTATGCTGATGTTCTGAAAGGAAATAGTGAGCACAATCTGCCACAAACCTCATTGAAGTCCAAGAATCCGGCAATGGCTGGCTTGCAAGAATTGCCATTCCAAACTCCACACTCCTAAATCCATGGAATCTCTTCATGAAGCTTTTGGTAACAAAGGCATATACGATATCGAAATTCAGGACTGTGGAGGAAATGATGTTATCTTAACCTTTTCCTCCATAGACTATATGCGATCCATGATTCAAGATGGTATCTGTTGGTTATCCAATTAGTTTACTTCAATGAGCGAATGGCAACAAGACCTACACCTGGAACCGTCCCGCTTTGTATTGATAAGCTGCTATGGTGTTCTACTGAACTTATGGAATGTAGACACCTTCTTCAAAATTGGAAAAATGTGGGAAAACATCATCACTCTCGATAGCGCAACGACCAAAATGGGATTATTTGCTAGCGAAAAAATCCAGATTATCACAAGTTACTTTGAACATATTAACAAAGCTATTACTTTTACTTGTAAAGGGAAGACTTATCCCATAAGGGTTGTAGAAAAGCAGGTAGTAAAACCCTGTATCATCTAACCATTCATCAGAAATAACACCGACACTCTCCGGCCTGCAACTTCATTTCTATTGATGATGAAGATGCGGATAACAATGCGGATGAAGCAGCCCGTGTGGATTCTCAAGATAGCGTGGATCAATCCCGGATCTCCACATACACAAAGGCTGACGACTCTAGGGTCAATGAGACGCTACAGTGTGTGGGGACTGGAGAAGACTGTAATACAAGCGAAGAGGCAAGTAACACGTCCATCGCTCCCCAAAACTTATCTTCAGATGAGAACGGGATGCAAGACTTAAAAACAATCCAGAATTCAATTCCAGATGAAACTGGATTACCTGAGCCCCTAAGAAGCATAAGTGGCCCTTTAAGTAAATATCCTGAGATGCACTTAGAAATCTTGTTGGCCCAAGATGCAACAAAAGTCATTGACCTTTCAAAGAACCCAATCCTAGTCTCTAGCTCTGCTTTATAGAATTCTCCCAAGCAGCCTTAAAAATCAACCCACATGCAACCATGCCCTGCAACTCTCTCCTTCAAACATCTCTCTCTTTCCCAATCAAGAAGCTAGCCCCCACCAAACAGAAAAAAATCCCTAGATCAAACTCTCGCCCAAGCTCTGACATAGGATTTTTTAACCTAATTAGTTCCTTTCAGTCTCTTGTAAAGATCAGACCCAATAAGAATAAAAATGTAATCTTTCGATCATCAACCACTACCATTTCTCTCCCAGCACTTCCTAACCCTCTAGAAGAAGCACATGCCATAAAAGACCTAGATAAAGCCCTTGGTTTGTTGTACAGTGGTTCGGAGCAGGAACTCATCAATAGGAACGTTGAACTTGCAGAGAAAGACAACCGAGATTTTGCTTAGGGAACTCGAGCAGAACCACTATAAGGATTCTCTATGGGTGTCCATATTCCACATGTATTTATTTATGATTATTTTATCTTGGAAGATCAGAGGGTTGGGTTGACTTGAAAAGAAAAGGAAGCTAAGAAATTTAATCTTGGAAAGGAAGGTTGATTTCTTGCTGCTTCAAGAAATGAAAAAAGCGTGCATAGACAAGTATTTTGTGCAATCAGTATGGCTCTGGGATAACTTCGATTACATGGAAGAAAACTCAATGGGAAAATCAGGAGGTCTCTTGTGTATCTGGAATCCAAAAGTCTTTTTCATCTCAGATTGCTGCTGCAACCATCACTTTATTCTCTTATCCGGTACTCTTCTCTCGAACTTCTCATGCTGCATTATTAATATCCACGCTCCAAATGAGGCAAGGATCCGAAAGCAATTCTGGGATGTTTTGAATAACCTGAAGCAACAGTTCACTTTTCCATGGTGTGCGAGCAGCGATTTCAATGAAATCAAATCCATCTCTGAAAGAAGAGGTTGCTCGAGGAGAGATAAAAGAATGAAGGATTTCAACAATTTCATAGACATAATGGAATTCTCAGATCTCCCATTACTGGGTAGACAATTTACATGGGGCAAATCGCATGAAGAAGACAAATGGAGTAGGCTGGACCGCTTTCTATTGCACCTAGAATGGATTGAACATTTCAACTCCAAAGTATGGGGCCTCTCAAGATCACTCTTAGACCACAACCCTATTCTTCTGATGGAGGATTTAAGAGATTGGGGCCCCCGTCCATTCAAATTCATCAATGCATGGACTTCTTATCCTCATTTCCTCCCGACGGTTGAAAAACCCTGGAATGAGTCCCAATTCAATGGATGGGCTGGTTTCAAACTCCTGAAAAAAATGCAAAGTCTTAGAGCCTCTCTAAAGTCATGGAATTTAAATGAATTTGGAAACATCTCCACAAACCTTAAAAAGGCCGAAGAGGATCTTCACTCCATGGATGTCATCACAGAATCCAGACCTCTGGACCAATAGTGAATCCCTTAAATTCAAGGTTCTCAAATGCGATGTTTGGAGGTATGGAAGGATGCTTGAATCTTTATGGCTCCAAAATTCTAGAGCAAAATGGCTTGCTAATGGTGACAAGAACTCGAGATTCTTTCATCTTTTAGCAAAAGGCAGGCATAGCAGAAACACCATTAATTTTATCCCAATCAACGAAACAGACATCACAGACCCACAGTTGATAAAATCATAAATAAGCCAACACTTTCAATATGTCTTTTCCGATAATTGGAAAGTAAGACCTTTGCTAGCCGGCCCTTTTGATAAGTCTTTTGACCATAATCTCTCTTCTTCTCTTGAAACTGAGTTCTTTAATCTCGAAATCTGGAAGGCAATTGGTAGCTGTGATAGCAATAAAGCTCCCGGTCTAGATGGCTTCAATTTTCTCTGGATCAAGAAATGTTGGAAAGTAATTAAGTCAGATGTAATGCAATTCCTAAGAGAGTTTCATGAAAATGCTAAACTGTTCTCAGGCATCAATTCTTCCTTCATTATTCTGATTCCAAAGAAGAGCAAAGCGACCGTCTTGGGGGATTTTAGACCTATTAGCCTAGTCGGTTGTATCTATAAAATTCTTGCTAAAGCTCTAAGCTCAAGATTAAAGAAGGCACTTCCGCCAATTATTGATGAAAGCCAATCAGCCTTTCTAGAAGGTAGATATATATTGGATGGGGTTCTTATCGCAAATGAAGTGGTGGACTGGTGGAAAAAGAATAAAAAGAAGGGCATTATTCTCAAGTTAGACTTCAAGAAAGCCTTTGATAGTGTAAACTGGAACTTCCTTCTAAACTTGATGGAAAATTTGGTTTTGGCTCAAAATGGGTGAAATGGATAAAAGAATGCATCTCAACTCTGAAAATTTCAGTTCTAGTAAATAGATCTCCATCTTCTGAATTCAGTTTGGAAAAAGGTTTAAGGTAAGGTGATCCCTTATCGCCATTCCTTTTTAACATTGTCGTTGAAGGTCTAAACATCTTATTCAAACAAGCCAAAGCTCTAGGCTTTATTTCAGGAAGTTTCTATTAGGGCTAATGGGGCAACCGTCAGCCATCTCCAATTTGCAGATGACACGATAGTCTTTTGCAATGCTGAGAAGCCTGAAATCATGAACATCAAAAGAATTCTGAGATGCTTTGAAGTCCTCTCGGGCTTGAAAATCAACTTCCACAAGAGTGACGCTTGTGGGGTGGGTGTCTCTGCTGATCTCCTAAAGGACATAGCTGATATCCTAAAATGCAATGTCAAACCCTTGCCTTTGAAGTATCTTGGCCTACCTCTAGGTGCTAGCCCCAGGCTAAAGAAGATTTGGGCCCCTGTTATTGACAAATTCAAAGTGAAGCTGGCCTCTTGGAAAATAAGGTTCCTCTCTTTTGGTGGAAAAATAACTCTAATCAAATCAGTCCTTCAGAGTCTCCCCCTATATTTTCTATCTTTATTTAAAATGCCTGCATCAGTTGCGAATTCGATTGGCAAGATCCAATCAAGATTCTTGTGGGGTGGCAGCGACCTAAAAAGAAAAGTTCACTTTAATCAAGTGGGAGAAATGCACTTCAAGTAAGCAATCCGGTAGTCTGGGGCTCAAAAATCTAAAATTTATGAATAAATGCCTTCTTCTCAAGTGGTGATGGAGATTCGGCATTGAAAAGAATTCTCTTTAGAAAAAAAAAATTATCAGCAAAATACCATTATTTTGGTGGAGATTGGCTCCCAAAAATAGAGTTCAGGCACAATTTATCCAAACTTTGGCTGGACATCTCCTCCTAAAAGAAAAAAGCCCAAATCTTTTTGAATTCTTTATGTCCAATGTGAGCATTGTGGTTGGCAACGGTCTTAATATATCCTTCTAGCATGATATATGGGCTGGGAACTCTTTTTTAAATCTTCATTTTCCAGGCTGTTCAATTTATCAAGATCAAAGGAGGGTAATCTCGCCAGCTTCGCAGCACTAAAAGGTGAGAATGGAGAATGGAACCTAATGCTTCGGCGTCGCTTAATGGCTTGAGAGGAAGAAGAGCTATCTAAATTCCAATCTATCCTACTTGATGTTCCCCTAATGTTGAATGTTAAACAAGACATCTTGGTCTGGAAGATTAACTCCTCTAGTCTTTTCTCAGTTAAGTCCCTATACTCACGCTGCGATTGCTTTCTAGCCCCAAATACGTAGATCCCAACTCTTATTTGGTATAATTCAGCCCCTCCAAAAGTTTAATTCTTTGGTTGGTTGGCCTAGAATAACCGTACCAAAACTATTGATTTTCTACTCAAGCTAGGAATCCTCAACTCCATTAATGAATGCTTATGCCCCTTCTGCGGGCTAGAAGTAGAAACCTCAGATCATCTTCTGCTATTTTGCCACAAAGTTTGAAAAATCTAGTCAGATTGCATCAACTGGTGGTATCTTCAATGGGCATCACCTAACTCTATCAAAGCAACCCTTGATTGGTGGCAAAGCTTTAACTTCACAAAAGAGCATAAGCTGATCTGGGAGACAATCCCCTTCACTATCATGTGGTCTATTTGGAAGCTAAGAAATGAATGTATCTTTAACAAGGTTAAACCACGCTGGACCCTTGTTCAAGATCTAATTAAATCCAAACTTGCCTTCTGGATAAAATAAAAAAAAGGGGGCTCCTCATACTCGATCAACGATCTGATCTTCAACCTTCAGAATATAATTAGCTGCCGCTAACTCATCCTCTAGATGAAGTATAGCTTGGTTCAGAGCAGATACAAAGCCTAGTTCATCACTCCAAGTGTGGGTTGTTACTACTCAAAGTTGATAAGGAGGTTTAATGTTTGGTCATTGTTGGGTTTCAGCTTGATGCTATTGGCCAGGTTGGCTCAGTTTCTTGTGTAGGAGTTGCTAGATTTTCACTTCTATAGAGCAGTGGATTCCAGGTGGATGAAGCCAATGTTTTGAGGAATGTGGTTCTGTATTATGCATTTGCCTTTCTTTCTCTGTTTTGTGGTTGGTCATTGTGGATTTTAGCTTGCTATTGTCGGCGGCTACGGTTCAGTTCTTCTTGGGGGTAGCTAGTTCTTTTCAGCTTTAGAGAAGTGATATTCAGCTTGGTGCAGTTACCTCTGTTAGCTCTGTTCGAAGTTTGTTACAGTTATGGTCCAGTTCTTCTTGGGGGCTGCTAGATTCTCTCACCTCTACAGTAGGGAATATCAGCTTGGTGCATCTACTATTACTGACCTGGTTTTCTTTTGTTTTGGTTTTGCCTACCCTGCTTTGTCCCTCTATCAAGGATACACTTTTGGACCTCCTAACCATCTCAACATTCCAAATTTTTTAAAGTTGGAAGTTATCCAGAGGAGGCAAGAGTATTTTGTTATTTTTGTGGTAAAGAGATTGAACTTTCCGATTGCTTACTGTTGAGGTCATTATGCTTGGAAGGTTTGGTCTGATTGTTTTTAAGATGGAGGAATATCTCATTGGTTCATCCTAGTTCTCTTGTTGGATTGTTTAAATGGTAAAATGATTGGTATTTTAAGAAGGATGAATTGATGTGCCAGTTATTGCCGGAGTTTTGAATTGATGAGCCAGCCATTCCAAATTGTTTTGAATTGATGTAATGGTTGGGCTCATCCTAATCTTCCCAAGGGAATTCAAGTAGGGTATGAAATTCAGATCTAGTGTAGGGATGGTATGTCCAGGTCTATCTAAAGTTTGGAATTAGTTTCAAGTTACAAGGAATTCAAGTAGGGTATGCATCTCAGTTCTAGTGTAGGGATGGTATGTCCAGGTTTATCAAAAGTTTGGAATCAGTTTCAAGTTAAAAGGAAGGTTGGAGCGAGTGCGTAGTCCGTTTCATGAGGAGGTGATTGCAGACTTTTGAGTTGATTATTTTTCATTCCCATGAGTCTTTTGTTGTTGGCTTATGTGTAGATGTGGGTGAGCTTGTTGAAGAAAAGATTTATATCAATCCTCTGGAGTGCTACTTCTATTGATGGTGGTGTTTTCTACTGTTATGATCTGCTCCTAAATAAGCAATGTTCTAGTTTTATTAAGAACAAAATTCCACAGTTTAATTTGAACCTCAATCCAAATCTCTTACTGTTCAAGATCTTGTATTCACTCTACAGAGTGTTCTGGCTGTAATCAAAGGGGAGAGTTTTTTGTTAAAACTGGACTGTTTATTGAGTTATTATAGTTGCTAATGCTGATTGAAAATTTGGGTTAGCGGTAATTTCCTTGGTTGTAGCAGCAATTATCAAAGATTGTTGTGGAAGTTGGGCATTATTGGGCATGTAAGATTGATACAAAGGTTCTTGAGGTGGTTGCCTTGTAAGATACGAAGATCCATAATAGCTTCTGTTGTTGGGCTCTAAAGGAGAAAAAGATGAAGGAAAAAGTTGAGACATGTTGAAGAATATCTTGGTGCAGAAGGGAAGCTTGAAGATGACCTATTGAAGTGAGATGAGGTGGGTGGTGCAATGATATCAAGAGTGATGGTTGGGTGAGTCTGAGAAGTTGAGATTGCTGAAAAATAGGATGGTTGTGGTCTTGAATTGATTGTGAGAGTGAAGTTTAATCCATGAAGGTTGGCAGAGATTGCCGAAGCCCCAAGGCCTGGTTGTGAGCTTGATGAGGCAGTCCTCAGCATGGAAGTAGCTGCAGAAGTGGTGTATGTGAGATTCTTTTGAACTGCTGCTGATTGTTGAGGTGTTTTATTTTTGCTTCATTATGTTGAATGTGCTGGAGTTTGCCAGTATCTCTGTTATTTGCTTTATGTTTGTTCTGAAAAATTGGTTCCTTGCCAATTTCCTTTATTTCTTGTTGTTCCTATTTTGATGTAGTTGTGTTGTATTCCTTTTACATTCACGTTTACATCAATAAATTATATTTCTTTTGCTGATAAAAAAAAAGGTTTACTAGCTAGTATATATGAAGTCCAACACACTCATTGAGTTGAGGGTTCCTAACTTTTGTTATTTGTGGAACCAAGAACTACTTAATCAGAGCTAAACATATTACAAATTTAATCTAAGGTAATATTAGAAAGAGAAGAAGAAAGAATTACAGAAGGAGGGCAGGCACCCAGAAAGCTAGCAGAACCAACAAGGACAAATAAAAAACCTTCTAAAGCAGCTAGGCAAGCAACCAACTGAAACCTATAGGAGCCAACAACACTTACTGCTTGAAAAAAATCTGGGATATACCCTAGTGCATAAAACCTTCTTAGTTCTCGAAAAAGTTATGAACTTTTCTGACCTTTAAGAATCTGCACTGAATAACACTACTAATGAAAGCAAGACTTTGCTCAACCGTTTGAGCTTTCCTCTTCCACATTCTGTTGTTCCGTTCAATCCAAATGTAGTAAACACTCGTAGCAAAGGCAGTTTTCTTGAAAGAGTTGTGAACTTTGATCCTTTTTTCTTTATAAAAGGGTTAGGGCCATCTTAAATGTTGGCAATTCTTTGTTTTTTATCAATGAAAAAGAATTTTATCAATGAAATTAAGGATGTACAAGACATACAACTCAACTACATCAATAAGTTCATGGTGCAAAATGCATCATTGCTTAGAAGCCTCATTCCATCAAGGTTGGTATCAAGTGAGAAGCCAATTATATGTAAACACCAAACCAATTATCAACAACCTATATAGGACTTTTCATATAACTCCTCCCGCTGCCTAATAAATAACCACTAAGCTTAAACAACCGTGCACAAAACTTACCAACACCTTAGCTTACATCATGGAAGATTAACGAGCAATCAACTGAAACATCTTTTAGACCAAAACAACAGTAAGCAAACAAGCCCCAACCATCAAACTTCCAAATCTACCCCTCATAGTGAAGTCTTCCAAGAGAAAATGCAGCTCTATCCAGATGTATACCAAAATATAACTTTCGAATTGCAAGAACAAAACACATCATCCATTCACACCTTACACCCATGCAAGATATAACTTATATACACACCAACATCTACTATACCTGTAATTTTCCTTTACACAACATCAAGTACAGATGGATTCTAAAAAACAGATCATGGACTAACAAGTTTTTAAAAACACCATTAACCTTTGCCCAAAAAAATATTATCATTTTAATAAACCCAACAACCTCTCCCCAATTCAGCTGTTTCTTCTAAAAAACTACTTTATTTCTTAATGTCTAGAAAGACAAAAAAAAAAAAATGATAAAAGGAATCAAATTTCATATAGTCTTCTTGTCTTGTTTATACCAACTAAACTGCCACCACTCCAAAAGACTACTAACAAAACTTGGTAACACTTAGTGAACCCTTACCAATTCAAATTCATGTCCATATTTTCCTCACCTTATTGCATAATAACAATAAATGATCATGTAGTCGCCCTAGTTAGACTTATAGATAAGGGTTTCCATCTTCTCAAACCTCCACTAGAGGACTTCATCTTGAGGTCTTGGTTTCTCTATGGTCGGATATTGTTTGGCCCAATCAAAAGGATCATAGGCCACTATGTTTTGACCCGGTTAATGTTGCGGAGGCGGATCCTAGCCTGGTATTAGAAGGATTGGTTGAGGAACTGGTAGAACATTGTTTGGTCCCACCGAAGTTGGGGTGGTGGCAACCTCTGTTATGAAAACTCTTGGATAGTTCAGGCGAGTCTTTATGACTCTTCCCTTTAGTCTGATATGTCTTTCCTTATCTCAACTAAAACTTGGAGCAATTATTCTTGATCCATGTCTATAGGAACTCTGTGTGATGTATATTCTTTCTCAGGACTAGATAGGGGATTACAGGCTCAGAGTAGTCTACCTTGGCTATTTCGTTTCAAAGCCAACTAAAATCACCTGAACTAATTATTTGAAAGATCTTTCATTAATGATCCATTAGTGGTTTGGAAAACCCAAAAAAAGTCACTTTTATAGGCCCCAATAGTGAGAAAAATGAAATTTTTTTTAGAAAACAATCGTAACTTTCAAAAATTTATGAATTTGTGAAGTTCGGATGAAGAGCATACTGTGCGCTGATCTGCACATAGGGGAGTGTCTATCACACCCCGAATTTTCCAAAACCCGGGGAGTGAGTGAAAATAAACAAAAAGAATTAATTAAAGGCAATTAAATGGATTTAGTTGATTACATGTTTATTTTTTCATGTTTTCCCAAAATTAAGAATGAAAGTTTGCTACTAGACTTACACAAAATGGGTTTCAAATGCCAATCAAATATCTCCCCTAACCAATAGTCAAAATTAGTCTAAGTCAAGTTCAAGTATAATCTCCCAGATAGCCCAAAATGTATCTAAATATGTTTTGAAACAATGGCCCAAATGGGCCCCAAATTTCCTAGGACATAGGTTAAGGGTAGGTCAAAAAGTCTTCCAAAAGTTGTCTAAGGAGATGGCCAAACATGATCCAGAAGAGTGGCCAAACATTGCCCAAAAGGGTGGCCAAACATGGCATGGATTGTCCAAACATGGCCCAAGGTAAGTGGCCAAGGCCTGTTGGCCATGGGGGCAAAGGTTGGCGCGCAGGGCTTGGGCGCAGGCAGTAGGGCCTGCGCTGTAGAGATCTGAATTTTTGGAATAAATTGTTCAATTCATAAATGTGTGTACGTATGAAATGTGTATTATTTGTGTAGATATATATAGTAGAATATATATATATATATATATATATTATACATGTATACATATACAGAAAAAATAATAATAAAAAGAAAGAAAAGGGGAGTGAAGAAGCAACATTCAAGTGTGTGTGTGTTTTTGTAGTGTCGGCAATGTGTGGGTGCGAGTGAGTGTGTGTTTAATATAATATATATATATATATATATATATATATATACAAATATATGTTGCGTGTGATTGTGTAAGTGCAGAAAGTGAAGGAGTGTGTGAGTGTACAAAGCAAGTGGGGTGTTGAGTGTGTGCAGGTCTGTTGTAGAGAGAGAGAGAGAGAGAGAGAGAGATATGATGATGTGTAGGTGTATGAATACAGTTGAGTTGTTGTGAGGAATGAGGAGAAAGATAGGAGAAGAGCTAGACTCTGAGAGGTGATTTGGGATTCAGAAGAAGGAGAAAGAAGAGAGCAAAAAGTGGAGAGGTATGATACTGCCAATAAGAAACCCAGCAAACGTATGTGATGCTTGGTTTCTATTTTAAATTTTTTTTAGAAGCATGATGACTGGTTTTAAGTATGGGGTCATGTTAAGCATGAAATAAGGAGTCATTTGCAAAAAGAATTAGGAAAAATGGTTAATAATTGAAAGGGAAAACAATAATTGCAAGTTTTTAGAGTGGTTCGGGTTCATTAACATTTTATGCATGAAACTTTGATTAAATAGACTAGATGTGATCCCATATGATGCAGAAATAAATTAGAGCTCGAGCTGACTTAAAACAGTAGAGAAAAAGGGCTCAAAATTGAAGAGTTCCAATCGGCCGGAAATTCGATTTCCCTCAATTTCGTGGGGATTTATGGATCAAATTAAAAAGAAGCTTTGGAAATAGAATCTCCTGAAAAACTGGAAAAAAAAAAACTGCATTTAAAGACCTGAAACTTGACCGGAGATAAGTCACCGTCGCCGGAGATGGTGACAGAACCCTAGCTAGTTCCACCGGAGAAGAAGCCACTATTTGGCTTTTGGTTCGGGTCGGATGGGCTATGGTTCGAGTCGGGTTAGATCCGACCCACCCGCACGTATTGGATACCCTGAAGCGGTGTCGTTTGGTTTATAACTTAAGTGAGAAATTGGGCCGTTTGGAAACAAGTATAAGAAATTAAATTAAGATTGAAATTGAATTGGGATATCCTATCCCTGTTTTAAGTCCTATCCACTGCTTGGGTAAACTGAATTAGAATAACCAAAAATTAGAAATTCTAATTTGGCCCACGACTTTCAGAAATTATAAAGTGACCCAAAATTTTTATAGTTATTATGATTTGACCCCAGAATAAAATATTAATTTAATTAATTAATTAAAAATAAAGAAAAATTACGAAATGCCATTGAGTTAAAAAACAGTCAAACGAACTCCGATTAAAGTAAACGAATAGTGAATTTTTATTATTTTGAGCATTCTGGACACAACCATGGAGTCTACTTTGCAAAAAGAGGTCTTAACTCTTGAGAAGTACGAACCCGTAAAAGTGTAAAATGACTGTTTTGCCCTTTTTAGTACAAATGCCCAAATTGAATTCTGCGAAAGCCTAAACCGACTTTCTTCGACATTCCGGGTTCAATGGTAGAGTTTATTTAGTAAAATAGAAACTCATGAAATAAAAGCATAAAATTTGATGAATAGCATAATTCAAGTAACAATAGACTGAGTTATATTTCATGCTTTTAGGAGCACTGAAAGAAAAAAAGAAGGCGGTTTGACCTTCTACACTCTCATTGTTTGGTTCGACTTCACTGTGGACACGACTTCCAATGATTGGGAAAAACCCTTCTAGGTATGATATTTTGCTAAGTAAGAAACAGGGTTAAGTTTAGGAATATTTTATGAGTAAATTGAATGATTTATATGCTTAACTGTTGTTGGAGAATTATTTGGAATACGTTGCTTGATAACCTAGAGTTGGTTGTTTACGTGCTTTTGTGTTTCTTGTATTCTTTGAGAATTTAGTAAACTGATGAACGTGAACTGTGACCATGTGTTTTAATTGACTGTATGAGACATGTATTCATGTGGAACAAGTTTTGTGATTTAAATGTTATTGTTGCTTCGAGTATGATACATTGTTTAAAGTATGCTTCATTAAGATTATATTATTGTGTGGTGAAATCAAAACATATTGGCATATGGTGAATCCTTTGGAAACGTAGTGTGGGTTGATCACGCGGTGCTATGCATTATGAGGGTGTTGATCCTGTGGTGAAAACCCCAAAATTAGCCATTGCATTGGTGCCCAGATCCAACGGGGGGAGGCCCGTAAACGGGAGTTGGTACTCAGATCCATCGGATGCGGTCCGTAAACGAGACATGGGTATGGCATAGAGTACATAGGTGTGTCATGCATATTTTCATTGCATCGTATTAATGAACTAGAAAATATCTAGATTATAAATGTACACTTTGCACATGCCACTCCTTAATCTTGTTTCTTGTATTAGCATTATGTTATACCAGCTGTTGAGCTGACCCATTCGTGGGATATTATATTACAGATGATGCTCCTGATACTTGAGATGTAAAGATTTGAAATTTTGAAGTAAAATTTTTTTATTATTATTATGTCCTTTCCTTATTTATTTATTTCATTTAATTGTCATGGTGTTTCTTCATTGTTCATTTTTTTTTTATTGGTTATGCATGGAGTGTGCATTATGTATGTGTGTATATATGTGTGTGTTATGGTTTAAGTGTGTATGTATATATATATATATATATATACTCATTTATATTTAAAACATTTAAATATGTATATATATATATATATGACAGAAAGTAAAATTTAATTAAATTGTTTTAATTAAATTAAATACACCAAAATGGCCCGGAGCCCAAACAAGGCAAGCCATATATGTTTTATAACTATCTTGGACCTCCTGAGTCCAATGGTGAGGTCCACGACATGAGACGAGGTCCCGAAAAATAAAAGACCCATGGAACCCTTAAAAATTACCAAAATTCCCCTGAGTTAAAACTCAGTCAAACGAACCCCGATTAAAACAAAAGAATAGTGAAACTTTATTATTTCGAACATTTCAGACTCAACCGTGGGGTCCAATTTATGAGGAGAGGTCTCGGGAAATGGAAAACCGTGCAAGTTAAAATGACTGTTTTACTCTTTTTAGCCCGGATGTCCGAATTAAATTCTGCAAAAGCCTAAACCTATTTTTTTCGATGTTTCGGACATAATGATAGAATTTAATCTAACAAAATAGAAACTTATGAATTAAAGACATAAAAATTTGATGAATAGCATCATTAAAGTGGCAAACGAACTGAGTTGCTTTTTGTGATTTTAGGGACACTGATAGGACAGGAGAGGGCGATCTGACCTTCTGTATTTTCATTGACTAGTTCAGTTACGCGTCGTGCATGATCTTCTAGGGTTGAGACCAACCCATCAGGTACGATATATTGTGCTAAGTAAGAAATAGAATTAAATTTAGGAATAACTGCCATATTGACTTGATGATTCACATGTTTGTTTTATTACTCATATGCTTATGTGCTCCTTGTTATCTTATTGAAAGTTTGGTGATGAATGTGGATCATGACTATGTGTATATCACATGTGTTAGCAGGATGTGTAGATTATATTTAGAGAATTGTTGAGATTATGTAATACGTGATTTAAAACATGTGTTAAGTGGATTGTGCCTGGCATGTACCCTTGATGAAAAGATCTTGTGATTGTAATGTTGTTGTGTAATACATTGTTTATAGCATGCTTTATGTGGGGATAAGATGATTTATCGGGATTACATTGTGACATGGTAGAATCATGAGTATATTGGCATAGTGTGATTCTTTGGACATGGCGTGAGTTGAGCATTTGGCATAGTGCATACTGGATACTCAGGCCGTCGGGGAAGGTCCATAAAGTGAGACATACTGGTTACTCAGGCCGTCGGGGAAAGTCTGTAAAGTGAGACATATTAGTTACTCAGGTCGTCGGGGAAGGTCCATAAAGTGAGACATACTAGATACTCAAGCCATCGGGGAAGGTCCGTAAAGTGAGACATACTTGGATGCTCAGGCCGTCGGGGAAGGTCCGTGAAGTGAGGCATGGTTGTGACATGGAGTTTGCATGAGTGCATCACGCATAATGTTCGTATGTTGCATTGATGATATTAAATGCCATGTAGATATAACTGTACACTTGCACATGCCACGTCCTAAATTTTGTTTCTTGCATTAGCATTATATTGTACCGGCAGTTGAGCTGACCCATTCGTGGGACAACATTTCAGATGACATTCCCGGCACTTGAGACTTGAGGAAGTTTTGCAGAGTGGAGGAGAGATGAGCTTAGGAGGATATTTGGCGGTTGGGGCATATTTTGTGATGTAGGGCTTAAGCCCGCATGACCTATGAACGATGTAGTTATGGGATGTATTTTATGTTATTTTGATGTATTGATGGTAATGGATGCATGCTTGATTAAATTTGTTTAAGTTGTCCTTTATTTTATTTTATTTCCTGTCTCGTCAGTCGCGTCTCGGGTTCGCGAGAATTCGGGGCGTGACATGAGACTTAAGGAAGTCTTGGAAAATAGAGGAGACGTGGATCATGGAGGATTTTTGGCCCTTGGGGTATATTTGATGTTGTACAAGGGCATGAGCCCTAAACTATACATGTTTATTTTGTATGTTATGAAACAAGGGGCAAGGCTCTATGGATTAGTATTAGAACATGAATTGGGTTAGTATTTGAAATGCATGTAATTGTCATTTATTATTCCATTTTTGTTTATTTCACTTACTCCCCGGGTTTGTGGAAATTCGGGGCGTGACAACGTGGTATCAAAGCATAGGTTTGAATACCTAGAGACTGTGGGGTGTTGTTAAACACCATGAGACCTTAAAGGAAAGAGTGAGACTTAGTGTGAACTACAAGTAGTATACGATAGGATCTTGTGTGTTATGTGATTATCTAAACTTGAATCACGACATGTTGTGATTACGTGTTAATTGATGCTATATTACGATACATGATTATGTGATTTAATGTAGTGAGATGCATGATATGTGTAATGTGTGAGAATTGATTAAGTGTACATTATGACATGCTATACGTACTACCTGTTAAGTGTAAGTTGTTGATAAGAACATGACTGAGATTTTTTTTTAAAATGATTATGCTTAAGATGTAAAAAGGGGTATTAAATTTTTTCCCTTTCTTGGACCTGTAGACTCATGCCACCAAGGAGAGCTCCTGCAAGAGCTGGACCACCTAGGCAAGGTAGACCTAAGGCCACTGCCCCACCTCGGCGTGGCAGACCCAGAGCTACTGCTCTAGCCTATAGTACAGCTGAGGAGGCTGATGCCCCTGCTCTTGCTTCTGCACCCGCTCCAGTGCTTGCTCCAGTAGAGGAGGTAGAGCATACCATTGGCGCTAGAGATATGGCGGCCATTATACATGAGTGTTTTCGAGCCATACATGTCACGCCCCGAATTCCAGGAAACCCGAGGCGCGACTGAACGAACAGAAAGTAAATAAAATATAAAGTAAATAAAGGACAATCTAACAGGTTCACTTAACTTACATTCACTTCTGTCAATACACATATAATACATCATTCGGGCTTAAGCCCGTGCATCACAAAACATGCCCCAACGGGCCAAATATCCTCCTAAGTTCATATCTCCTCCACTCTGCAAGACTTCTTTAAGTCTCAAGTGCCGGGAGCGTCATCTGAAATGTTTGTCCCGCGAATGGGTCAGCTCAACTGCTGGTACAATATAATGCTAATGCAAGAAACAAAATTAAGGGCGTGGCATGTGCAAGTGTACAGTTATATCTACATGGCATTCAACATCATGTATACAATATACTAGCAATAATCTACATGTCATCCAACTCATTAAAATAATCTAAGGCGTGGCATGTGCAAGTGTGCAATTATCTCTACATGCATTCTAAATCATCCATGCAATGTAATATCAATAATCCACATGCTTTCCAAATCGTCCATGCCACATAATGGCAATAATCCACATACCATCCATTTTATCCATGCAATGTAGTAACAATAATCCACATGTTTCCCAAATTGTCCATGCCATGTAATAGCAATAATCCACATGCCATCCATCTTATCCATGCAATGTAGTGACAATGCCCATGAAACACTCACACCACTCCATGCCACAATCATGTCAAATCTATGCCATGTCCGTGTCAACTCATGTAATGTAATGTAATGCAATACAATGTAATGTCATGTCCCTTCATGGATCGCTCCCGCTGGTTCGGGTACCAAATGCAATATCATGTCATATCATGTCATGTCATGTCTAAGGAATCATACTGTGCCAATATGCTTTGATTCCACCATACCATAATGCAATCTCAATAAAGCATCATATCCACACATGAAGTATGCTTTAAATGATGTATTACACAATAACATTCAAATCAGAAAATCCTTTCATCAAGGTCACATATCATGCATAGTCCATTTAACACATGCTTCAAGTCATATATTTCATAATCCCAACAATTCAAAAAAAAACATAATCCACACACTAGGCTAACACATGCGATATATACATAGTCATGATTCACATTCATCACCAACTTCCAAAAAGGTAACAGGGAATACATAAGCATATAAGCGATAAAACAAACATGTGAATCATCAAGTCAACATGGTAGTTATTCCTAAGCTTAATTCTATTTCTTACTTAGCACAATATATCGTACCTGACGGGTTAGTTTCAACCCTAAGAAGTAGTACCGGTAGTGTAATGGAACTAACAGTAAGAAGTAGAAGGTCAGACCGCTTTCTCCTTGCCCTTCAGTGTTCCTAAAATCATAGAATGCAACTTAGTCTGTTGGCCACTTGGATGATGCTATTTATCAAATTTTATGCCTTTATTTTCTTAGTTTCTATTTTGTCAAATTAAACTCAACTGTTGAGTCCGGAACGCCGAAGAAAATAGGTTTAGGCTTTCGCGGAATTCAATTTGGATATCCAGGCTAAAAAGGGTAAAACAGTCATTTTGCACTTTTCACGGGTCCTTACATTTTGAGACTTCTATTCACAAATCAGACTCCATGGTTGAGTCCGGAATGCTCGAGATAATAAAGTTTCACTATTTTTTTACTTAATTTGGAGTTCGTTTGACCATGTTTCAATTCCGGGGCATTTTGGTAATTTTAAAGGTTACTGCAGGTCTTTTATTTTTTGGGACCCCGTCTCGTAAAACGGACCTCACCATTGGCTTCAGAATGGTCGAGATATCAAAATACACTAATGACTTGTCCCATTTGGACTCCGGGTTATTTTAGAATATTTAAATAATTAAATTAATTAAAATGATTAATTAATTAATTAATTAAATTAATATTTTCTTAATATTTTATTCTGGGGGTCAGTTCATAATTTCTCAAAAGTCTAGGGGTCAAAGTGACATTTCTGAAAGTTCTGGGGTCAGATTTAATTTTCTAAAAGTCCAAGGGTAAATTTGTAATTTCAAATTCTTCTATTCTCAATTTGGTTAACCAAACAGGGACCAATCCCAAAACAGGGATAGGATATCCCTGTTTCCAATTTAATTCAAATTTTAATTTCATAAACCTGTAACCAAACAGCCCTATTCCCATTTTAATTTAAAACCAGAAGGTGACACGTGGTAGGGGTGGGCCGGCCCAAGCCCGACCCGAACCCGAACCGGACCCGAGACTCGACCCAAGACCCGTATGCACAGTGCTTCTTCCCCGTTTTTTCGGTGAGCCTTCGGTAGGGTTCCGGCGCCTTCTCTGGCGCCGGCGAACGTTTTTCGATGGATTTTCAGTGTTTTCAAAATGCCATTTTCTTCTATTCTCCCCCTAGATTCCTTTTCTAAAGTAAGTTTTTGATTTGGCCCTTTGGATTTTCACGAAAATGGGAAAATCAGTGGCTCCGGCCAACTGAGATTTTCCATTTTCGAGCTTGTTCCCTCACTGCCTTGATTCTAATCCTTTTCAATTATCTTTCTGCACCAAAGGGGATTAGTTCCCCATTGTTCGCTTTGGTTCTAACACACAAAACACGTGGACAGCCGATTATTGCCCGAACTTGCAACTGCTAATTTCTACTTGGTTTCTCAACTATTTTAAGTGATTCTTGTTGCGTTAGACTCCATTTTTCAAACTCTATAAGGCCCTACGATTTAAATCGACCATCATGCTAGAAAAAAAATAAAACAGAAGCTAGACCTAGGCATACCTATTTTCGAGTTTCTCCTTGTTACAGCTTCTCCCCTCTTCTTCCCTTCTCTTGGTTCACCCTCAGAGTGTCTCTCAACGCCCACGCCTCTTCTGCACAGCTTCTCTCTTTCTGATTTCCTCTCCAACCGATGTATACATACACACATACATATCAAGCATATTGCCCCCCTCTCTCTCTACTTCCTCTTTACATCAGGCCTACACTCAGTCTGAAAACCCTCTTACACACACAACCAGTAGCCCTTCTTTTCTGACTTTTTCTTCTACTTTATTTCTTTCTCTCTTATCTTCATTTAATGTTGGTTGACATTAGGCGTTATGTGTGTGTGTATATATATATATACATGTATATATTATATTTTTTTCACACAACACACGCACGGTTGTACACTCACACACACTTCTGTACACAGCAGCACCCCCCACACACACTTCCTTTTTAAATATACATATATATACATATACACATACATTACATTAAACACATACATAACACACATGCATATAACATATACATTTATATATATATGTATATTTTACTACACATACTTACACGTTCCATTTAAATAAATGATAATAATAATAATAAAAAATTTACTTCAAAATTTCAAATCCTTACAATACAAGAGACCCGGACGATAGGTGGCGAGACTAGGGATACCTTCATGATGAAGGTGTTCCAGAGGATGAAACCTCAGTATGAGTCCCGATTTATTGCATTGGGGAGATTTGCCCCACATATTATTAGAGATGAGCGTCTGAGGGTCTTTCATTTTATCAAGGGGTTGAAGACCTCTATTAGAGACAGATTGGCCGAACACATCATGGACACGTATAAAGAGGCCGTGACCAGGGCCACCAGAGTAGAGAGGGAGTTGGCTGACATTAGATGGATCAGGGAATCCCAGACCTAGGGCAGGACAGCCACAGCACAGGTGTCTACGCCTACCCAACCTACTGTGCCTGCCCTGACTCACACTAGTGGGAAACTATTAAAGAGGTCCTAGACCGGTTCATTTTTTCCATCGACATCCCAGAGGCTTGTTCAGTTCTTAGCCCCCCAGCCTATTATGTATGTTGCTCCTCGAGGGGGGGTATTATAGGGACCTATTACATGTTACCGGTGTAGATAGCCTGGCCATAGAATGGCCGATTGCCTACAGAGAGATCCCAGCTAGGGCTATGGGACTGGACCGAGTCAGATGTTAATTCTACCTCAGGCACAGAGTCAAGGGTGGGGAGCTCTAGGACTTTGCTACAACTGCCACCAGACGGGCCATGTTAGGGCCAACTGCCCTCAAAGGCAGACCTCACAGAGCACGCCGAAGCCCCATTATTACCAGCATACCCAGATGCCTCTGCCATAGTCACAGCCAGGCCATAGACCCCTAGCACTATATTTCCAGTCTGCACCCTCCGCACTGAGTGTTAAAGCTCTCGTATAGAGGGGAGGAGGTCAGCAGGGACAGAGAGGGGGAGGTAGGCAGGGCCAGACTACTCAAGGTTGTGTTTATGCAGTAGCCACACCAGAGGCCTCTGCTTCTGGACCTTCAGTGGTTCGAGGTACATTCTTTGTGTTTAGTTCATGGGCTAGTGTACTGATAGACTCGAGTGCATCTCATTCATTCATATCTACTATGCTTGCCATGACATTGGTGTTGGACATAGATTGATTGGATTTACCATTGCATGTTGACACACTAGTTGAGTGTAGTGTGATATTGACGAGGATCTGTAGAGATTGCTCGATAGAGATAACTGACCGCATCTTTTACTTTGACTTCATTTCGCTTGACATGACTAGTTTTGATATTATTTTGGGGATGGATTGGTTGTTTGCTTACCGGGCTTGTATAGATTGCTACAGAGGGAGAGTGACAGTATGCACTCCTGAGGGAGATATTTTTTATTTCACAAGAGATCGTAGAGATTTCTTAGTTCCACCCTTGTACGACTCGAGGAATTGGGGAGGTCATAGTTACATGTTGGCTAGTTTGGTAGCAGGTGGGAGTGGGACTACAGAGAGTGTGTTACCACCCGTGGTGGATGAGTTTCCAGATGTCTTCCCGGATGACTTGACTAGTTTACCACCGAGACGAGAGATAGAGTTCAGGAGAGAGCTTATCCCAGGCACTGTGCCTATTTCCATTCTACCTTACTATATGGATCTAGCTGAGTTGAGAGAGCTAAATGAGAAGTTGACTGATTTGTAGGGTAAGGGTTTTATTCGTCCTAGTACTTCTTCGTGGCGTGCTTCGGCACTATTTGCGAAGAAGAAGGATGGGACACTGCGTTTGTGTATGGACTATAGGAGGCTGAACCGGGTTACTATCAAGAACAAGTACCCGTTACCGAGGGTATATGACTTGTTTGATCAGCTTAGGGGTTCGAAATGTTTCTAAAAGATTGATCTTCGGTCTAGGTATCATCAGTTGAGAGTACGGGAGGAGGATATAATGAAGATAACCTTTTGCACTCGTTATGGCCATTATGAGTTTATAGTTATGCCATTCGGTGTAACGAATGCCCCGGCGGCATTCATGGACTTGATGCACCAAATTTTTTTGTCCTTATATAGATCAGTTTGTCATGGTGTTTGTTGATGATATTTTGATTTACTCACCTTCTAAGGATGAGTATGCCTTTCATCTATGGACTATGTTACAAATTTTGAGGGAGCACGGTTTATTTGCTAAGTTCTCGAAGTGTGAGTTTTGCCTTTAGGAGGCATAGTTTTTAGGCCATGTTGTGTTAGGTGGTGGAGTATCTGTGGATCCTTCTAAGATTGACTCTATTATGAGTTGGGAAAGGTTGAAGAATGTGTTTCAGATTTGGAATTTCTTAGGGTTGGCAGGATACTACCGTCGGTTTGTAAAGGGGTTTTCTCGTCTTGCAATGCCGATGACTCGTCTGACACACAAGGGCATTAGATTTGAGTGGATAGATGACTGTGAGCAGTCATTTCAGGAGTTGAAAAGGAGGCTGACTTCAGCGCCCGTCTTGATTATACCTGAGGGAGGTATGGGCTATACCGTTTATTGTGATGCTTCACGAGAGAGATTAAGTTGTGTGTTGATGTAGGAAGGTAGAGTGGTAACCTATGGTTCTCGTCAATTGAAGAGTCATGAGCAAAACTACCCCACACATGATTTAGAGTTAGCTGCCGTCATCTTTGCACTTAAGAGTTGGTGACACTACTTATATGAGGTGAGGTTCGAGGTGTTCTCGGATCATAAGAGCCTTAGATACATTTTCACACAGAAGGATTTGAACCTACGGCAGAGGAGATGGATGGAGTATATGAAGGACTATGACTTTGACCTTTAGTACCATCCTAGGAAGGCCAATGTCGTAGTTGATGCACTTGGTAGGAGGCCAAGGAGCACTGTAGCTAGCATTGCTATTAGAGAATGGGAGATGATGGGAAACATTGGTGAGTTTGACTTAGAGCTTGCCAAGTCTAAGGGACATGCCACACTGTTCAGTGTGTGTGCATAGCCTTCACTATTAAGCAGTAGAGTCTTTGTTCCCGAGTCTCTTAGGGCTGATGTCCTTAGAGATTTCCATCATTCAAGCCTAGCAGTGCACCTAGGGGGCACTAAGATGTATCATGATTTACGCCGCCAGTATTGGTGGACAGGGATGAAGGGAGATGTAGTGCAATTTGTATCGAGGTGTCTCATGTGCCAGCAGGTTCAGGCTGAGCACTAAAGACCTGGAGGTTTATTACAGCCATTGCTAGTGGCCGAGTGGAAGTGGGAGTACGTTACTATGGATTTTGTGATGGGTCTTCTGAAGTCACTTAGAGGTCACGACGCAGTTTGGGTTATAGTTGACAGGTTGACGAAGTTCGCACATTTTCTACCGATTAGAGCAACTGATTTAGTGGATGTCCTCAGTAGGTTGTATGTTCGAGAGATAGTACGGCTACATGGGGTACCCGTTTCCATTGTTTCAGATAGAGAACCACGTTTCACTACATGGTTTTGGCAGAGTTTTCAGACAGCCTTAGGGACTTAGCTACTGTTTAGTACTGCCTTCCACCTTTAGACTGATGGTCAGTCAGAGCGCACCATTCAGATCCTTGAGGACATGCTTAGAGCTTGTGTTATGGACTTCAGGGGTAACTAAGAGGATCACCTTGCCTTAGTAGAGTTTGCTTACAACAACAGCTACCAGTCTAGCATTGAGATGGCACCATTTGAGGCATTGTATGGTAGACCGTGTCGTTCACCAGTATGTTGGACCGAGGTAGGGGAGACAGCTACTTTAGGGCCAGAAATAGTCCGTGAAACCATGGACAAGATACAAGTGATTAGACAACATCTGTTGATCGCATAGAGCCGCTAAAAGATTTATGCAAACAGGAGGCAATGACCTCTGTCATTTGATGTTGGGGGACATGTGTTCCTCAAGGTAGCCCCACAGCGAGGGTTGAGGAGATTTGGGCGTAGCAGGAAACTGTCACCGCGGTTTATAGGCCCATTTGAGATCCTTGAGAAGGTTGGTGAGGTGGCCTATAAGCTGGCGTTACCGCCACAGTTATCTGGGGTTCACAATGTCTTCCATGTGTCGATGTTGAGGAAGTACGAGCCTGACCCTTCACATGTGCTTGATTGGGTAGATCTTCAGGTGGAGGGTGATGCTTCTCATGATGAGAGACCCGTAGAGATATTGGACTCTAAGGACCAGGTTCTGCGAGGTAAGACCATCCCTTTGGTCAAGGTTCTTTGGAGCAATCATGGAGTCGAGGAAGCTACTTGAGAACGTGAGGCTGAAGTTTGTGCTAGGTGTCAGGAGTTTTTTTTTCATTGATGTATATTTCTAAATTTTGGGACGAAATTTCTTTAAGGGAGGAAAGATGTAGAGATCTGAATTTTTGGAATAAATTTTTTAATTCATAAATGTGTGTACGTATGAAATGTGTATTATGTATGTGTAGATATATATAGTAGAATATATATATATATATATATATATATAGATTATACATGTATACAAGTATATACATATAAAGAAAAAAAAAAGGAAAAAAAAAAGGAAAGAAAAAGGGAGTGAAGAAGCAGCATTCAAGTGTGTGTGTGTGTGTTTATAGTGTCGGCAGTGTGTGGGTGTGAGTAAGTGTGTGTAGTGTGTGTTTAATATAATATATATATATATATATATATATATATACATACACAAATATATGTTGCGTGTGATTGTGTGAGTGCAGAAAGTGAAGGAGTGTGTGAGTGTACAAAGCAGGTGGGGTGTTAAGTGTGTGCAGGTCTATTGTAGAGAGAGAGAGAGTTATGATGATAAGTGTATGTATACAGTTGAGTTGTTGTGAGGAATGAGGAGAAAGACAAGAGAAGAGCTAGACTCTGAGAGGTGATTTGGGATTCAGAAGGAGAAGGAAGAGAGCAAAAAGTGGGGAGGTGTGATACTGCCAATAAGAAACCCAAGAAAGGTATGTGATGCTTGGTTTCTATTTTAATTTTTTTTTAGAAGCATGATGACTGGTTTTAAGTATGGGGTCATGTTAAGCATGAAATAAGGAGTCATTTGCAAAAAGAATTAGAAAAAATGGTTAATAATTGAAAGGGAAAATAGTAGTTGCAGGTTTTTAGAGTGGTTCGGGTTCATCAACATTTTATGCATGAAACTTTGATTAAATAGCCTAGATGTGATCCCATATGATGCAGAAATAAATTAGAGCTCGAGCTGACTTAAAACAGTAGAGAAAAAGGGCTCAAAATTGAAGAGTTCCAATCGGCCGGAAATTCGATTTCCCTAAATTTCGTGAGGATTTGATGGACCAAATTAAAAACAAGCTTTAGAAATGGAATCTCCTTGAAAAACTGAAGAAAACTGCACTTAAAAAGAGTTGAAACTCCACCGGAGATAAGTCGTCATTGTCGGAGATAACGACGGAACCCTAGCTGGTTCCACCAGAGAAGAAGCCACTATTTGGCTTTTGGTTCGGGTCGAGTTAGATCCAACCCACCCGCACGTATTAGATACTCTGAAGCGATGTCATTTGGTTTATAACTTAAGTGAGAAATTGGGCCGTTTGGCAACAGGTATAAGAAATTAAATTGAGATTGAAATTGAATTGGGATATCCTATCCCTATTTTAAGTTTTATCCACTGTTTGGGTAAACCGAATTAGAATAACCAAAAATCAGAAATTCTAATTTGGCCCACGACTTTCAGAAATTATAAAGTGACCCAAAATTTTTATAGTTATTATGATTTGACCCCAGAATAAAATATTAATTTAATTAATTAATTAAAAATAAAGAAAAATTATGAAAATGCCACTGAGTTAAAAAACAGTCAAACGAACTCCGATTAAAGTAAACGAATAGTGAATTTTTATTATTTTGAGCATTCCGGACTCAACCATGGAGTCCAATTTATGAAAAGAGGTCTTGAGAAGTAAGAACCCGTAAAAGTGTAAAATAACTATTTTGCCCTTTTTAGTACAGATGCCCAAATTGAATTCCGCAAAAGTTTAAACCGACTTTCTTCGACATTCTGGATTCAATGGCAGAGTTTATTTTAGTAAAATATAAACTCATGAAATAAAAGCATAAAATTTGATGAATAGCATAATTCAAGTAACAATGACTGAGTTATATTTCATGCTTTTAGAAACACTGAAAGGAAAAGAGAAGGCAGTTTGACCTTCTACACTCTCACTATTTGGTTTGACTACACTGCGGACATGACTTTCAAGGGTTGGGAAAAACCCTTCTAGGTATGATATTTTGCTAAGTAAGAAACAGGGTTAAATTTAGGAATATTTTATGAGTAAATTGAATGATTTATATGCTTAACTATTGTTGGGGAATTATTTGGAATACGTTGCTTGATAACCTAGAGTTGGTTGTTTACGTGCTTGTGTGTTTCTTGCATTCTTTGAGAATTTAGTAAAATAATGAACGTGAACTGTGACCATGTGTTTAAATTGATTGTATGAGACATGTATTCATGTGGAACAAGTTTTTTGATTTAAATGTTATTGTTGCTTCGAGTATGATACATTGTTTAAAGTATGTTCCATTGAGACTATATTATTGTATGGTGAAATCAAAGCATATTGGCATATGGTGAATCTTTTGGAAACATAGTGTGGGTTGAGCACGTGGTGCTATGCATTATAAGGGTGTAGATCTTGTGGTGAAAAACCCAAAATTGGCCATTGCATTGTTGCCCAAATCCAATGAGGGGAGGCCCGTAAACGGGAGTTGGTACTCAGATCCATCGAATGCAGTCCGTAAACGAGACATAGGTGTGGCATAAAGTACATGGGTGTGTCATGCATATTTTCATTATATCGTATTAATGAACTGGAAAGTATCTAGATTATAAATGTACACTTTGCACATGCCACGCCTTAATCTTGTTTCTTGCATTAGCATTATGTTATACCAGCTGTTGAGCTGACTTAGTCATGGGATGTCATATTACAGATGATGCTCTTAATACTTGAGACTTGAGGAAGTTTTAGAGAATAGAGGAGACGTGGATCATGGAGGATTTTTGGCCCTTGGGGCATACTTGATGTTGTACAAGGGCATGAGCCCTAAACTATACATGTTTATTTTGTATGTTATGAAACAACGGGCAAGGGTCCATGGATTAGTATCAGAATATGAATTGGGTTAGTGTTTGAAATGCATGTAATTGTCCTTTATTATTCCCTTTTTGTTTATTTCACTCACTCCCCGGGATTATGAAAATTCGGGGCGTGACACACACAGGGCGCGCAGCGCTCGGCAGGTGCGGGCAGGCACGCGAGCTAGGCTGGCTGCTGGTCCTATTTCACTATAGCTACAGTGTATTTGCTGCAGCCTATTCCTTCATTTTTTGAATTTTTTTTCAAAGTGCTGCAAGCTAATTTTTTCAATTTTTAACCTACTTCCTCATGGTTCTTAACCCCCACTTTTTAGCACTCTTGATATCTATATTTGGGCATTTTACACACCTAATAACTCTATTTAATTCAAAAAATTTTGACATGGTCTTCTTTGTTCATTAACTTATTTCCCTTATCCCATTCCCCCTCATCATCTTCCTCGACACCAACACAACACCTAATGGAACAATTATTCATACAATTGTGTGATTCTAACATTCATAAGCATATTTAAAAAAAATAAGTAACTACATGGAGCTCCATGCTCCTCATATACATTTAATACTCAATTACATACTATCCAACACAAAATTTAATTCATAGTTTACACAAGGTCTAAGTTTTTAAACATACAATAAATTTCATGGGACTTATGCCTTTACACAACCAAAAATATACCCTTAGGGACAAATGTTCTTCAAGGTCCACTTCCACCTTCATGTTTCAAGATTTCATCAAGTCTCAAGTGCCGGGAGTCTCATCTGTAATATGTAATCCCATAAAGTGTAAGCACGATGGGTTATATGACATAATGCTAACATAAAGAACAAAGATAAGGCGTGGCATGTGCAAAGTGTACATTTATAACTATATACCTTCCAATTCATCAATGCAATGTAATGGCAATATGCATGACACACACATGCAACTCTATGCCATACCCATGTCTCGCTTCATGGTCCTTCCCCATTGGAATGCAACTACCAATTGTATGTCTCACTTCACAGTCCGTCCCCGTTAGATCGCGAGTACCATGGCCAATTTTGGGTTTTTCACCATAGGATCTGCACCCTCATAATACATAGCACCAATGTACTCAACACATGTCATGTTTCCAAAGATTCACGTTTGCCAAGATACCTTGATTTTTCTATGCAATTTCAATGAGGCATTTATTAACCACATAGGGTATTCCTTAAATAATGCATCATACATAAAATAAATTAGAACTTTTAAACTACAAAATTTTGTCTACATGAACTTAGCATATAATCTAATCAATTACACATATAATCATGTTACATATTCACAACTTAAACAAATTCTCAAAGATTACACAAGTACACGAAGTACCAATACATTAGCAACCATAACTTTTAAACTACAAGACTTTGTCTACATGAACATAAGCTAGAATGCAATGAATTATACATATATTCAAGTTACATGTTCATCACTTCAGCAAATTCTAAAAGAATACATAAGTACCCAAAGTACCAATCCTAGGTTTTCAAAGTAACTATATGCTAGGTGATTTTCTAACAACAAGTAAGCATGTAAGTCACACAATCAACATATATAAACACTCGTAAACTTAACCCCATTCTTTACTTAGCAAAATATCATACCTAAAAGGATTTTTCTCAACCTTAGGGAGTTGTGCTTGCTGTGTAGTCAAACCAATTGGTAAGAACGTAGCCCTTGACATGGGAAAGAACTTCATAGAAGGAAGCCTTGTGAAATTCCAAGGCTAGAGATGAGTTTTGGAAGGTAGAAAGTTGAAAAAAATCTAGGTTTTTCTCACCTTTTCTCTCCATGCATGAATTGCTGTGTTTTCTCCAGCATATTCTGAGAATTTTAAATGTCAAGTGTTGTATTTATACTCAATGAGCTAAGGGGTGAAAAGACCATTTTGTCCTTAATGAGTCGCGGGACCTCGTTACAGTACAACCCATCCCAAAAATGTCTCAATTCAACATTCTGCTTTAACCAAAGTTCTTAAAATTATTTTAAATTATATTTTTCTAAAAAATTTATTTTCACTTATTTGTGATTGCGGCTGAGCCCACTCGGGATGCCTTTTCCGAGTTCATTTTTCAAATTATCTCTGCTTCAGCTCAAATTCTTACAGGAGGTGTATTTTAACATTTTAAGCATATTTCTCTTCTATGACATACTCAGATTATGCTTCTAAATATTACTTATGTCTAAATGATACATGTGTAGTGCCCTACCGGCAAATAGCGCATGAATAGTATTCTACCGACAAAAACGAAAAATTTATCTTGATTTTTTAGATCTTTATAATGTCGATCGACACTCACCTATGTCCCGGTCGGCATAGAGAGACTGTGTCATTCAAACGTTTTTCAAGCTTTCTCATGACGCAATTTATACGCTCGGATCACTAATTTGCAACGTATGCTACTTTATGCAGTTCTTACTATTTATGCATGCAAAAAAAAAAAAAAAATTCACATTTTATGTTCATATATATTTAATAAGTGTTCTAATATACATCATTTAATCTTTATTTCAAATTGATCAGGATTATTGTGCCACCATCTTTCTGTTCTACATCGGGACTTACTTTTCTACTTTGTTTTTTTTCTTTTTCTAGACATCCGTGGTTACATTTTTTGAGATAATTTTTTTATTTTTGTATCTATTGAGAAATTTTACTTGTACAATTGTAAGTAATTACTAATTTATATATATATATATATATATATGTATATGAATGCATTTCTCTTTTAATATATTCATTTCATAATGTTTGAAATTATTTTATATCAAGTTGATTGATACAGGTTTTAAACAGGAATAAAACACAAAAAAAAATTCAAGTTGAAAGTAGCCCAAAAAAAAAATTTAACTTTTAGCGATGCACGCAAAGGCGTCGCTAAAAGTCTCAAATATTAGTTTTAGCGATGCTTCACAGTCGTCGCTAAAAATATACTATTAGCGACGCACAGAGGTCGTCACTAAATAATTCCAATAACAAACTATTAGCGATGCATTCTGAGCATTGCTACTAATATATATCAGCAACGCCCATTGCGTTCTTTGCATAGCATTAGCGACACCACACCTGATAATAGTGACTTTTAACGATGCCTACTCGTGTGCATGCTGCTAATAGTATTAATGACATGATTATTAGCGACGTACCTGGCAACACACACTTGTGCGTCGCTAATAGTATATTTTTAGCGACGCAAATGAGTATTATTAGCAATGCCCGAGCTTTTCCTGTAGTGAAGTCTATGAATGTCTTATGCAAAAACTAGATTTTTCACCTAAACTAGATGTCTAAGGAAAACTAAATGCATGACGTTAAGTCGGGTAATACAAGATTTAGGCTTCCCTCGACATAATGTGTGCTATATACCTCCCGTGGCCATTAAAGAAACGACCACAGTTAAATGTTACGACATCATCCCTTTGATATACCTCCCATGGCACCATCAGAGGCTTCCATGGTCAAGTGATATGGGATCGATTAGTGGAGTGTTTTTACCGACGACACCTAATGGTAATAAATGAACCAGGGCTAAGGCTATCAACCATTCAAGGGTAAGAGGGTATGTAGTGCATATGCATATGCCAATATGTGAAAATGTGTGCTTGGTATTCCAATTTTAAATTTCATACATCCATTCATCCATTCAAGTAATAAATAAATAGAACAATATAGGAAACAAACACATAGGAATAAAAAAATGCCTTGTTGATGAACTCAATAACGAGTCTAGCTCTCTAGTAGAATTGCCACTGTGAGCACATACGTTGGATTTAGAGAGCATGTGAATATAGAAAGGAGTCACCAGCTTGTTTTAGGCAGATAACAAGCAAACCCAATACAACCCATAAAGAATACATGTAAAGGAAATAGTAAAGAAAATTGAGATTACAATACTTTGGTCCTAGTTACATTCTAAACCCTTTGACATGGGTCAAAAAAACAAAGCAAACTAATTTACAATAAACTGAATAATTTTGAATTCGGAAGCTAAGGTACGAGATGATAAGGGGTTAAGGACCCATCTCGCCTAGTCCAAATGAACTAGCCTCTGGTGTTCATCCACAAGGCGTATATTGCATTACATGAAATAAAAAAGAAAAAGAAAATAATAATGATTACATGAGCGAATAAAATAAACAAAATATATAAAGTAAATAAGATAAGGGAAAAAATATACTCAGGCCTATAAGGTGTCCTACTTTTCCGTTCAGATAATGGAATTAGAACCAATATAATTCTCCAATTCAATTGATTCTATCAAGAGTGATAGGATGAATTGAATTGGGAAAGAGAAAAAGAAGGGTTTAAGGAGCGTACCTGATTATTTGCCAGTAATCAGATAAAGATTTGGCTTGAACTCCATGATTCTGAATCATCAATTGTGTAGATTGTAGAACTTTGACTTGTGTAAAACAAAGCTTCAAAAATATAGAGAGAAAAATATTAAGAGAGAAGAGAGAGAATTATTGCATCAGCACTTTGGCTCCTAAATTTTTTTCCTTCATTACGGTAACCTAGGGGCTTTATTTATAGGAAAAAGTAAGGAGGTTTGATCCAATAGTCTACAATGAAGCCTACGGATGGATGGCTTAGATTAAGCTTAATGTGCCAAAAAATATGATTTAGAAAGTTTCCTATCCACAAATAAAAGTAAATCTACTAAAACAAGGGAAGCAAAGATATAATAAATATATATTACCTATATTTACTATATTGCTCCTAATTCGGTGAAGAATTTAGGGACATGAAAATTACAAAAATATCACTAAGGCATAAAAAGTTAAAAAAAATTTAAGGGTTAAAATGACCAAATTAACCCTACATGGGTAAAATGGTATGGGAATTACATATATACCCATAAATGGTTAAAATGATATACTAGGAATATGATTATGCTAAAATTATCAAAGTACCCTTCAAAGGGTAAAATGGCGCAATATTATAGAAATACCACTAGAAAGTGAAAAAATTCTAAAATTTACCAACCTACCCCTGATGGCCAAATATGTGCATAATGTCCAAAATACCCTTATGGGTCTTAATGTGCCAATGACCAAAATTCCCTTAGTGGGTATAATGATCGAAATGCCCTTAATGGACGAAACGACCAAAATGACCATGGTAGGCATAATGACCAAAATACCCTTGGTTGGAAAAATGACAAAATGCATTCTATAGGCAAAATGACTGAAATGTCCTAAGTGGGCATATGACCGAAATGCCCTTAGTGGGAAAAAAATGTCAAAATTTTCTTAGTGGACAAAATGACTAAAATGCTCCTAGTGGGCAAAATGTGAAATTACTAAGATACCCCTAGTTGGCTTATTTGTGACTTTTTTGCATCGCAAATAATTCTGTTTCTTGTATAAAGGGACTAGAGTCCATGTACCCTGTTGTTGTAAGGCTATAAACTCTTCATCCATGGTTGTCTTCACTCAAAAAGGGTATTGGCTATAGTAAAAGTTGGGGGTTTAGTAGGTAGGCATTTTTCTTCACAATAACTGACTTGTACCTTGTTTGCATAGGGTGGGTAGTGGGTGGAAGAGCAATAACAAAATATGATAAAGAGTTGGACGTGGAAATAGATATTGGTCAATCAAAATTTGACTCTAAGGATTGAGTGGAGGGTATAGAGTTGGCTATAAAGATAACGACAAAAGGAAGAGAGAATGTGATAGTTATGAAGGAAGTGGTAGGTAGTAAAACTTAATGAAAGGAACATAATGGAATAGAGATGGTGGAAGTAGAATTGAGACCTAAAGTATTAAGAGGATGAGGAATAGGGGATGTAGTGAATGGTGTTGGAGAGAAGGTTTGGCCAGTGGGAGTTAGGCAAAGGGTTGTATTGTAAGTAGGTGGAGATGCAGAAAGTGATTTGTAAATGAAAAAAGTCAGAAAGGTATGTTCATCAATGATGACATGTCTAGAAATGTACTATTTATTGGATGAGGGATTGAAACATATATAACTGTTATAATCTTTGGTATATCCCAAAAATATACATTGGGTAGTCTTAGGGGCAAGTTTATGTTTGTTATATGTTGTAAGAAGGGGATAACATGAATAGCTAATGACTTTGAACGCGTAGTAGTTGGGAGAGGTATGAAAAAAGAAGTTGATAAAGAGAAGTGTGGAAAGTATTGAGACTAGGGAGTTTATTAATGGGAAATATGGTAACAACAAAGGCTTGGAAACAAAAAGTTGGAGGCAGAGTAGCTTGAGAGAAAAGTATGAGACCCGTCTCCAGCCATAATATGTCTACCCTTCCTCTATGTTGTGCCATTCTGTTGTAGTGTGTGTGGACAAGAGAATTGGTGTACAATTCCATGGTTTAGAAGCAATTATTTAAGATTACCTATTTATTCACCCATTCCATCAAACCTCAAAGTTTTAATTTTAAAATTATAATGATTTTCAACAAGAAAGTTAAATTGATAGAACACAGTAGAGGCTAGAGAGTAGCTAGTGCAGAGGGACTAGATTGTTTGGATTGTGTTGAATGCTTGAATCTAGACATGGGAGAGACTTAAGAAATTGAACATGGAAGTATTGTGATGAGAGGTAGTCTATTTTGGCTATATCCTTGGTATAGAATCGTGCTAGTGCCCTTGTCATGAATTTGAAGCATAGTATCATCAAAGATACATCTAAACTTATTTTATAAACAAAGTTTATGCACTTAGAGGAGATTGGTGTCGAAGTTATTGAGGGAACATGTAATACATCTGAGTGAAAATGTGTGATTATGTGCGTTGAGAGTAAATGAGCCAATGTGGGAGATTGACAGACCTTGGCCATTTCTAACAAAGACCAAGTATTTTCCTTGATAATCTTTAGTCAAATTGAGATTTGACAGATATGGTATGATATGGTTTGTGGCTCCTGTTTCTATGATCCATAAATTTAGATTAAGTTGAGGAGTTCCATAGAATGCTGTCATGGAAGCTAACTAAGATGGAGAATATTTCCCTTGGTAAGAATAGTTCATCCTACATTAATAATCTAGTATTGTGTGGCTGGTTTTATGACAGATCTAGCATGCTCGTGGATATGTAGTAGAATTTTGTCTATGTTTTATGTAGTTAAAAGGTTTGGTATTGTTGTGTGTTGGATAACCAGATCTACCAAAGATCTGAGCGAATTAATCTTGAGATAGTTTTCCCAGAGTAGAAGGTCTTCCTCTTCTATAGCGTGATCTCCCTCTACCTCTCCCTCTATACTGATTTGAGTTGTTTCTGTTGCCAAAGAACTGTGATCTACACTATGTTGTTGCCATTGCTATTAGAATATAAGAATTTGTGATATATGGTTTGTTGGCCTTTAGAAATATTTCTAATTCCTTGAGAAGAACATGGAGTTTTTCAAAGGTTATTGGATTAGATCTAACTCTTATTAAAGTCTTGAAATGACCAAATTCTTATGAAATACCATTAAGTGCACAAATCAACAAGTCCTCATTCAATATTGATTGATACAGAGTCAAGTTTATTTCTAATTTCCTTAATCGTCTACATTTACATATCTATCGACTCTTTGCCTTTTGTAATTGATTATAGCTTTATTTTGAGTTGCAGGATGTTAGATCTGGTAGAAGGAGGAAAATATTCTTTCTAAGGCTAGCCATACATCTTTAGATGTGTTATATCCCACTATATGTGAAAGAGTAATGGGTAAAAATGTAGCAATGATTAAAGTCATCAATACTTGATCTTGTGCAATCCGAGATCTGTAGTTAGGGTTTACCTCTGTAGTGAAGTTTCCTTTTTCATCTCTGACATGTTCTTCAGGACAAGGATGGCTTCTATCAACGTATCCCATCAATGAGTCAGCTTTTAATATTGAGGTGAACTGAAATTTCCATGGAATGTAACCTTTTGGTTCAAGTTTTATTGTGATCAGGTTATACATGTTAGGGAGTAGATAAACTAGAGGTTGCATAGTATTCGAAACTTGAGTTGTTATTGATGAATTTGCCTGACTTGCTGAGATATTGTTTGGATTTTCAATTTCCATAATCTGTGAAACATTTGTCTCTCAAAGTGGCTCTTCTACTATCATGACCCGAAACCCACCCTCTGTGGATTCTCGGACCTAGACCGACACTATCACCCAAACAGGTTGTACAGAATCAAATGAATTGAACAAGACAATAAAAAAATTTCTTTGAAATAACTGCAGAAGCCACACATGTGCAACCTATTTGACAATCATCATAACTTCAACATTTGGTATTGAGATCATCTCCAAACACGTAGTACAACTTTCATCATTATTATTCCCAATAAATGTTTGATTACATCTTCCTATATCATAATTTCAAAATATCTACTAAGAGTATAATTCTTAGAAGATTAGTTCAAGTTAAGGTCCTGGAGCTATACATCATTAGGTTTGTCCAAAAGTACTTTACCAGTTCCATTAGTCACCACTCTTGCCTTTCTTTTCATATTGTATTATCTGAAAAATTGATATAGTTTTGTAGTGAGCTAACTTAGTTTAGTAAGTAAATCATTTCCTCTCCCGTAGGTTAGAGAATGAATGAAATAATAAATGACTTGGCCATGTATCAAGATTTAGATATCAGAACAATATAACAGACAATCATGGCAAATGCTCAACAGATCATATTCGACTAGATATAACAGCTTGAATATAGATCAGATCAAAAGTGATATAACATGTTGAATTAGAACAGATAAAATAAATTAGATATAAATCAGGTACAGAAGATGTCATATAATAGATAACATAATGGGCTAGGCTATCCAAAACAGAATGCATATCTAGGTGTACTATTATCATTAGGGTCATCTTGAATAGCATAAGAGTTCTAGTAAATATAAACAATCATTATCAAGGACCATAACAAAACATCGGGTGGTGTATCCAAACATAGGCTAGAAGGCTAATGGCATTTATAGGAATACAGAAAGGCATTGTGATACACACAATCTCAAATATGCACAAAAGTCACAGTTCAATGCAGATGTCTAAAAGGAGTGGACCCAGAACAAATCATCAAAATACACAACAAAGGGTTAAGAATGTAATCAACATTCACAACAAGAGAGTCCCAAAGTGATAACAAATATTCAGATCAAAGGGACACACAACAGATTATAGATATCCACAACAAGGAATTGCGTATCAGATCTTAGTAACTATAAGATAGTGTTCACAACAAATTCAGAAAGTGAGCTATCGGTAAAACAAAGAGTATGCATATAAAGGCAGATAAAGGTATTCCTTACTTTAGAGTCAGGTTTACTTACATTCGGTCCTTAGCATTGCATTTTTATATTTGACCCATAATAGATATCCAATAGTCTTTGTCCCATTTTTCTATCCTCTAGTGATCCTATAATTATGGATAAAAAATACATTGTATGTTGAATCAATATACATTCTTACTCAAGTATTTCGATTTAATATTCTTTAGTTCTTATGAACTTAATCTTATTAATTAGGAGACCTTTAGATTCTTAGTTTAGGATTCCTAATATTTTATAACTTATTTGGCCCTTTAGGGACAGAATGGTAATTTTATACTTTTGCACCTCATTTTTTTCAATATATGATTTATATGTTCGGACTTCATTTTCTAGTCCCATGGGTCCAAAAAATATTGGTTTAGGACTCTTAGTCATTTCTATATTCTTTTGGTAACTCGTTATATCATTAAGCTAGTTTAAATATCATTGATCTTACATACCTGTATCTTTAGCCCCTTATTTGATGAAATTGACTTTTCCATTGAGTCTAGAATATTAAAACACGTAAACTTAGGTTCCCTTGCTATCATCAAAGGTTATTTGGTAGTTTAATAAAGCCTTTAAAACCTTTTTTAAAATTAATCTAACTTATCCGTTTATATATTTTGAAATTTAATATGTCCAAATAGAACCCATCATTGGGTCCAGAATATCGAAAAAACATAAGTTTCTTTTTTACAAATCTTGATTTGGCCTTGTCTAGCCCATTTTATACTATTGAGAAATTTCCCACTTTAATAAGGGCATAGTTGTAATTTTATTTAATCTGATGTATATATACATATTATATATATATATGTATATATTTTGTATAATCTTGTTAAATACCACTGGCTATAGCTCAGTGGTTTGCTACATGGTCTTCTTATGGTTGGTCTTAACTTCGATTCACAAGTACAAAGTTGCCTTCTCTGTTTTTTTTTTTTTTTTTCAAAATATTTGGGAACCAAATAGCAGATAAGCCTCAAAATTGGGATAGGCTATCCCTGTTCTTCCCTGGACAACTTATTAACTCCACAGCCAAACAGTCTTAATTCAATTTAAAATTACTTAATTAACGTTTGCTAGGATTCTTAGTCTATCTTTGTATTAGCTAATCCATGTTTGAAAAAACTATTGAGTTGTAAATTCAAGATAAGCCTTATCCTTAAGCCTTGTGGTCATCTCGATAAATCAAGGTTCATTAAGAGTTTTTTCAGACAAAGATGGTTGCATTAGTAGGATAGGTATATTTCTTAGATTTGTATTGGCCATGAATTCACACACACACTTCATGCATAAACCAGTTTTTTAAATTATGTTTTGATAAAAAAATGTGCCCTTGGTTTTTAAGTTTTCATTGGAATTCAAAATATTTATTGTTTAAATATGAAAACTTTTTTATGTGTGAAACAGTTGTTCATTTGAGCTTTTTACCTCGTTCCTTCAAACATGCCCTTGCTTCGTTCGAACAACCAAGCCAGTAAGGTTGTGCGAGTTTGGTTATTGGCTCTTGTTGGAATGGTTTTTAGAACAACCAGAATAGAAGGTTTATAACATAAGCTCGTAGGACCTCGTTCGATAGCTCATTCGAATGACCAGAGCAGTGGGTTCATCCTTCGTTCTTCAAAAGGCGCTCGTTCGAACGAATATCAGAAATCCACGCAAACAGTTTGCAGATTTTAAAAGAATCATGTTTTGTTTTAACCTAGGATCATAAATAGTCTCTAGCATGAAAGTTTTAGGACTTTTGGTTGCTGTAATATACATTATTCTTCAAGCATCAAAAGGATTTCATTAGGCATGTTCATTATACACACATCCATGGTCTATTAATCTTAGAACCCTACCAATCTTTTTTCTTTACCATTGGAGTACATTCTTGTAGATTTTAAGCTTGTGCAATTGGTACAGTTCGAGTTTGCGTGGAGTTTGCAGCTGTGGAGGTTATCCATTCGTGGATTTGAAGTAGATGTCTATGTGGAAAG
Organism: Nyssa sinensis; assembly: GCA_008638375.1. Taxonomy (NCBI): domain Eukaryota; kingdom Viridiplantae; phylum Streptophyta; class Magnoliopsida; order Cornales; family Nyssaceae; genus Nyssa; species Nyssa sinensis. The sequence goes on along the minus strand of CM018052.1, from coordinate 23,640,572 downwards.
CGCTTGTGGATCCAAGTTCAAGGAGATTCAGAACAAGAGCAAGGCTTGAGGAACTAAGTCGTTGTGTCTATCATGTCTATAATCACCGAAGCTATTCTAGTGGATTCATCATCTAGGTTAGCGCCCCGGAGTTTTTCAAAGTAAATTCAATTGATCTGTGACGGTTTTCTAGTTAACAAAAATTAGCGTGTTCATCTCTTTGCTTTTTATTGTTTTATTAGCTATATGAATGCTTGCCAATGATTTTTTATTGCACGCACTAGAATGTAATTGTCACATAATCAAAGTGATAACCTTAATCATTGTTGAGTTGCAAATATAGGATAATATAAATTTTAAATTACCATCTAACATATTCACCCCCCTTTAAGTCAAGGTCCATAGCCTATTGATCTTAGAACCCTACCAATCTTTCTTCTTTACTATTGGAGTACATTCTTATAGATTTCAAGCTTGTGCAATTAGTAAAGTTTAAGGTTGCATGGAGTTCGCAACTATGATTGAGGTTGTCCGTTCATTGATTCGAATCAGATATCTATATGGAAAGCGATTACGGACTCAAGTTCAAAAAGGTTCAAAATAAAAGTAAAGCTTGAAGGACTAAGTCATTATATCTATCATGTCTATAATCATCGAAGCTATTATAATGGATTCATTATCTAAGTCAGCACCCCGGAGTTTTTCATGGCAGATTCAATTGATTTGTGGCATTTTTCTCGTCAACAAAAATTGGTGTGTTCATCTCTTTGCTTTTATTACTTTATTGGCTATATGAATGTTTTTCACTAATTTTTGATTGCACGCACTAGAACGTAATTCTCATATAATCAAAGTGATAACCTTAAACATTTTTGGGTTGCAAATATTGGATAATATAAATTTTAAATTACCATCTAACCTATTCACCCCCCTTTAGGTCAAGGTTCATACATTTAGATACAAATAGGGCCTCTCAACCTTCTAAACTACACAATGTCGATAACCTGAATAGTGCCAGGGTTGGACCTGACTCGAACCAAGATCCGACCCACCTAACCTAAACCCGAGCACTGTCGTTTTCTTCGACGAGTCATCGAACATCGTCTTCAGCAACGGTGGTCTTCAATTTTTAACTCATTACTCTCGCTATTTGCTAGCCTATCTTTGATTCTTATTCAATCTAAACACATTCTAGGGCCATTTAAGATCATTTTGATCCCTTAATTCCTCACAAATTGGCCGGAAAAGCTAAACTTGACTTTCTGGTGGACCATTGATTTTTCACTATTTCTCCCTCGTTTGGTTACCTTTTTTTGGTGATTCTTAGACCATTGTAATCCTTATTCGAATGTCTACAACTTTAAGCCCTCAAAACCAAGTTTAATCACAATTTCTGAGGTTGGCCGATTATCTCTAAACTTGCAACCTACTATAAAATGCTCATTTTTAAGCTATTCTGTCTAATTCTTTCAGTGTTGTGAACCATTTTCCCTATGGTTTCAATTCTTGTTCACTAAATTAGATTTGGTTCCAGTCGAAAAACTAGCTTCATTCAAGCTCTATTAATGGCGGTTACAGTCTGATTTCATGGTTTTGGGGTCTTTCAGACCCTTAAACCTTGCTTAATCTTTTTTAAAAACCATACAGAAACTGAATATGAGGAAAATGAGTGAACAATATACCTGTTGTAGCTTTACAGATTTCCTCTCTTCACTTTCTGTCTCTAACCGCAAACTCTCTCTCTGTCTCACGCTCTTTCTTTCTCCCTTGTAATGAACTTCAGTTCTCCATGACTCACTTTCTCTCTTTCCTTCTCGGTTCTGTCTCCCTTTTTTTCTCGATTTCTCTTCCTACCGACCCATGTGATCATCCTCAAGCCTCTACAAAAACTGCCATCTCACACACACACACACACATACTCACACGGCTGCCTTATAATTATGTATGTATAACTATATATAGATAATGTTATTTTAACATGAGTTATGTGTATTTATACTAATTATTATATTAATATATGTATACCTGTTCTACACATTATACCCATTGTCACGCCCTGAGTTTCCACAAACCCGGGGAGTGAGTGAAATGAAATAGGAAAAGTAAAGGAAAAGTCATTAAGGAGAATTCAATTAATTATGCATTTTTTCTCCCATGTTTCCCCAAAATTATTAATGAAGACTTGCCATGTAACTCAACCCAAAATGGTTCCCTAATGTTGCTCAAGTCTCTCTCCCAATTAGTATTTAAAATAGTCTAAGTCACATTCAAAAATGGCTCCAAAATGGTTTCAAAACATTTCTAAAAATGCCTTGGGATAATGGCCCAAATGGGCCCCAAAATATCCGAAGGCACAGTCTAAGAATGGGTCAAGAGGCCTACCAAAAATTGTCTAAGGAAGGGGGCCATACATGGCGTAAAAAGGTTACCAAAAATAGCCCAAAAAGGTGGCCAAACATGGTCCAAAGGTTGGTCAAACATGGCCCAATATGATGCCCAAACATAGTCTAAAAAGATGCCTAACTATGGCTTTAAAATGTGGCCAAAGGGGTGGTGCCATAGCTACCAAGCAGCAGGCGCACAAGTGCAGGCCATGGGCGCACAGGAGGGGCAGCAGCAGGCAAGCTAGGCATGTCATGCGCAGGAAGGTAGGCGGCCAAGCATGGCGCGCGCGCGTAGGCGCGCGGTTGGGCGACTAAGGCATGTCAATCATAAAACACTGTAGCGACTGTAAGTAAATTTCTGCAAGTTTACTGTTCATAGCTGCGAGCAAATTTTTTCGTTTTCAAAATTTTTTTTCAAGTTTTTCAAGCCACTTTTCTCCCATTTTTAGCCTATTTCCCCAAGGTTTCTAGCCCTCCATTGTTAGCACTTTTCCCACCTAATTATAAAGTGTTTTACACACTTAACCAATTCTTTAATTTTCTTAAAATTTTGACATAGCCCCCTTTGTTTTCAAAGTTTTTTTCCCACCTAATATACATGATACATTTTACAATTTTGAGTTTGCATATTCCATCCTCACTCAATGGCAACAATTTCATTAAATTAAACATACATCTATTTCCTTCAACAATATACATGTAAGGCACATTAAATAAATATGTTCTACATGTCATTTGGGCTTAAGCCCTTACATTTTAAAATAGCCCAAAGCCTATAATCTTTAGTCCACTATTTTTCAAATTTAAATACAAGTTATTTAGGCTTATGCCTATACATACAAAAACATGCCTCAATAGCCAAATATGCTTCATGATCCATTTTTCTTCCTTTTTTCAAGACTTAAATAAGTTTGAAGCATCCGGAACCTCATCTGAAATATGATATCCCACGAGAGGTCAGCACAACCGCTAGTATAACACAATGCTAATGCTAGGAACAAATTTGAGGCGTGGCATGTGCAAGTGTACATTTTAAAAGCTATAATCCCATAATCCTTCAATGCGATGCAATGTCAACATGTATGACACACACATGCAACTCTATGCCACCCATGTCTCACTTTACGGTCCTTCCTCGTCAGCCCGCGAGTACTGAAATTGGCCAAATTTTGGGTTTTTCACCACAAGATCTACACCCTCATAATGCATAGCACCGAAGTGCTCAACCCACACTATGTTTCCAAGGATTCACACTAAGCCAACATGTTTTGATTTCATTCTTATGCAATTCAATGAAACATTTCATCAACACATGCAGCATGACTTAAAATATGCCTCATTCATAAAGTAAAGCATAACTTCAAATTCACAACACTTTGTCTACATGAATGTAAGTCACAATTCAATGAATTAAACATAGGATCAAGTTTCATGTTCATCACTTTCACAATTTCTCAAAGGAAATACAAATATACACAAACTACCAATTCATGGAATAATTCATAACTCTCAAACCACAAGAGTTTCTCTACATGAACATAAGCGAGAATATAATAATTCAAACATATAAACAAGTTACATGTTCATCACTTTGACAAATTCTCAAAGATCACAAAATACATTAAGCACCAACACTTTAAATAAATCATAACTTTCCAAGTACAAGATTTTTTCTACATGAACCTAAGTTAGAATATAATGAATTTCACTTATAGTCATGGTTCATGTTTATCACTTTTCCAATTCCCAAAGAACACTCTAGTACACAAAAGTACCTAAACTACCAACTCTAAGTTTTCAAAGCAACTACCACCTAAGTGATTTTCTAACATCATGTAACCACCTAAATCATTTAATCAACACATATAAAAGCAAGGAAACTCAAATCTATTCCTAACTTAGCAAGATATCATACCTAGAATGGTTTTTCTCAAACCAAGAAAGTTTTGTTTGCTGCACAGCCGAACCGATCAGTGAGAATATATAGTCCTTGTTGAGAGGAAAAACTTCCTAGAAGGAACCTTTGCGAAAATCCAAGCTTAAATTTGTGTTTTCGTAGCTTGAAACTTGAAAACCCTAGGTTTTCTCACCATTTTTCTCCCATGGACGTGTTCTGCTCCTTCTCTAGCCCAAAAATAATGAGATTATACACTAAGAGGTTGTATTTATAGTGGAGGGGCAAGGGGGGTAAAATGACCCTTTTGCCCTTAATGAATCCGGGCCCCGTTACACTACAACCCATCCCGAAACGCCTCAATTCAATATTTTTTTTTAACCAAAGTTCTTATAATTATTTTAAATAAAAATTTACAAAAAAAATAAATTTTCGCCTGTGGTCGGGTTTGGCCGGATCCACCGGGGCCACCCAAATGCCTTTTTGGTTTAATTTTTGAAACTGTCTCTGAATAGGCTCAAATTTTTACAGGAGGTGTATTTTAATATTCTAAGCATATTTCTATTCTATAACACACTCAAAATATACTCCTAAATATGACTTATACTTAAATGATGCACATAAATGCCCTACCAGCAAAAATGAAAAATTTACCATTAATTTTCAGGTCTCTACATCCCTTGCGTCTCATGACACATTGGCTACATCCCATGTGTGAGCACTCAGTAACTGTAAATGATTATGAATCTACCACACTGTAAAAGGTGGAGATGGTTTTCCATTTATACACATACAACTATACAACAAGAAAAGGAAAACAATCAAAAATAAATACAGCATCTCTACAATCATGGGTCAACTACTACAATTAAGGTAATGACTAAAATCGTGGGTCAACTGCTACAATTTAGATAATGATTCAGAATCAGAAGAGGATTGCGGAGAATCCTCAACACCCCTTGCAAGCTAAGTATGGGATTAAAGCAGAAGCGAATCTTGGAGCAAAAAAACACAAAGAGAGACCGAGAGACACTCTTGGTAAAGACATCTGCAACTTGTAAATTAGAGGGGACATGTTGAGTGTTGAGTGTGCCAGCCACCACAAGTTCCCAAAGAAAATGGTAGTCAAGATCAATATGTTTGGAACGCTTGTGAGAGACTAGATTAGAGCTTCAGAATACAGCACTCTTATTGCCACATAGAAGAAGAGGGCGATGTGTAGTAGGAACATGGAGATCACGAAAGAGATGCGTTAACCAAAGGACCTCAGCAGCAGTAAGGGCAAGAGTACGATACTCGGACTCACAACTAAAGCGAAAGACGGCAGGTTTCTTTTTAGCAATCCAAGAGACAAGATTGTCACCAAGGTAAATAGAGTAGCCTAAAGTGGAACGACGAGTGTCAGGGCAGCCCACCGAGTCAGCATCAGAGTAAGCAACAATACCAGTGAAGGATGAGGCAATAAACGTTAAGCCAAAGTGAAGTGTTCCTTTGACATAACGAAGGATACGTTTGACAGCTTGAAAATGGTCGTTGGTGGGAGCATGCAAATATTGACAGACTGAATTAACAGAATAAGTAATGTCAGGCCGAGTGATAGTCAAATATTGCAAGGCACCGACAAGAGAGCGGTAGAGAGTGGTATCGACAAAAAAAGAGCCATCAGAAGAGAGACGTTGAGCCACGACCATAGGGGTAGCAACAGGTTTGCAATCAAGGAGTTGGGCCCGAACAAGAATATCGCGAGCATACTTAGTCTGACTGAGGAAAAGACCACCAGAAGTAGGAGTCACTTCGAGACCAAGAAAGTAGCTAAGTGAGCCCAAATCTTTAGTAGCAAACTCAGAGTGAAGCTGACGAACAAAGCTGCTGAGGAAAGAGGAATTGTTACCAGTGATGATAATGTCATCAACATAGAGGAGTAAATAGATAAGATCCCTCTAACGACGGAAGACAAATAGAGAAGCGTCAGAACAACTGCAAGAGAAACCAAGCGTTAGAAAAAATGAGCTAAAGCGGTGAAACCAGGCACGACGGGCTTGCTTTAAGTCATAGGGCGCCTTTTTGAGTTTGCAGACATGAGTAGGAAAGTAAGGATTAACATAGCTAAGAGGCTACTCCATATAGACATGTTCATTGAGAAGGCTATTAAGGAAGGCATTCTTGACATCAAGTTGAGCAGAGGCCATCCATTGGTGATGGCGATAGAGAGAACAACATGAACTGTGGAGGCCTTGACAACATGACTGAAAGTGTCTATATAATCAAGACCAAAAAACTGAGTATATCCTTTAGCAATAAGACATGCTTTTAGACGGTCAATGTAGCCATCAAACAAATATTTGGTACGAAAAACCCACTTGGAGCCCAAAATATTGGTGTTAGGGGGACAGGGAACAAGATCCCAAGTATGGTTGGCATGGAGAGCCTGAATTTCTTCATCTATAGTCGCAAGCCAAGCAGGATTTTTAGCAACGGACATGAAACCTTCAAGCTTAGAAGAGGTGAGCAGAGCATATAGAATACCAGAGGTATGGTAGCTGAGATAAGTCGGTTGATGAGGCCAGAAAACACCTGCTTTGGCTCTGGTGATCATAGGGTGAGAAGGAAGAGACTAGAGCTCAGAAGAACCATTAGGGACCGGAGCGGAAGGTGCAAAGCTAACTAGAGGTGCAGAAGGCTGCACAGTGGGAGGATACTGAGCCAAAGGCACCAAGACGGCGGGAGTGGGCTCGGCTGGAACCTGTAGGGACTCAAAAAAATCATCAGGGCATAAGTGGCATGGAGTGGTGCTGGTCCGAGGAGTAGAGGGATCAGATAGTGACATTGTAGTATGGGTGCAAACAAACAGAGCCGTTCATGAACAGCTCGAGTTCGGCTCGATTATGGCTCGTTCAAACTCGGTTCAATTAATACACAAACCGAGCTCGAGCTCAAAATAGGGCTCGTTTATTAAACAAGCCGAGCCAAGCCAAAAGAAGGCTCAATTCGTCAGGCTCATGAACAATCTCGTATAAGCTCGGATAATGGCTCGGCTCGTGACTCATTTTTGTTTTTAAGTATAAATACTTATTTTTTCTGCTAAGTTTCTTCGAGTCTTCATGTTCAGTGCGGCACATTGCAACTTCTACTCTGCCCCTTCTCCCTCACTCAAACTCCCGATTCAGGTCAAGGGCTTCTGCCATCACTGATAACGACACCACAAGGGTCGGACTCGTTGGAGCCTCAGCTTCTGCTACTGTTTCCGGTGACTTCTCCGAGAGTCTCAGGATTTTTTTTTTTGAAAATTTTGATTTTGTTCTTACTTCTTAGTCTCAAGTCGAGGGTTTCTGCCATCTGCGTGCATCATCACTGATAACGACACCACAAGGGTTGGAGCCTCAGCTTCTACTATTGTTTCAGTGACTTCTCAGAGAGCCCCAGAATTATAATATAACTGGTGACTGGTCTTTTCCACCTCTGTTACAATCCATATATGATGAATTTTGTTTTACTTTTCAAAATTTTTGTTTGGAAAATTTAGGGTCAAACGGATACTGGTTTGAAAATACATATATAATAGCATCATTAATAGAAGGTCGGTGTGATTTTAAGTTACTTAGTGGCATCTGTCCAATTACTTCGTCAGTGAGCGTTGGGATGAAATCCACTTTAATAAATAATGTTGAGGAGAATTTAATTTTGTATTTTGACTAATTTAATTTGATTTTTTTTCAACAAAAGGTATAAGAGAAAGAAATAACACCAATGATAAAAATGGTGGTCCGAAATTATTTGCGTGCGTTTCCAAATCTAATTTTTTTTTTTTTTAGTGTTTTTTTGTTGGACTTCTAAATTTATCTGTATTAATAAATTTAGTTACTTCAAAAATATTATATATAAGTGTATGTAAGGTAACAATTTATAAATCAAATCAATGTCTTAGAGTCCGTTTTAATGCTAATGGAATTATTTGGTAATGGTTTTGGAGATGAGATTCCAAGAGTAGTAAAGTATACTGGACAACTGTAAATCGCCCTACATTTCAGCTGTGACGCCAACTATTGCCTGTTATTGTGATGACCTAAATAGGTTAATTAAGTCATTTAAAAATAAGAAGGTCCTGCCTTTTTAAATGCCGACAATAATATAAATGAGCATACTAAAACAAAGGACCATCAATGCATCATATTTTGATTCATACTAAATTGTTTCAAAAGCTTGAATAGCACCTAATTTAACCTTGCTTCATGAGTTCGTATAGTAATATTACTATAAAATTTGGTGTTAAAATCCAAGCAGAGTTTTAAAACTCTAGCTAAGATTGCTGCTGCAAGTATGTGTTTCTGGTTTTTTTCTTCAGCAGCCAGGTAGCAATAATTTTTTGTTTAGTACATTATTTATTTTTTCCACGTCTTGTGTTTGTTTTTTGAATTCTAAAACGCTTTACTATTCTATTGTAATTGTGGTTTACATCATATCTATTGTGTGAACATATTGAATATATTGGACTTTACATCAGTTCTTGGAGGTAATTTCAGACGGGAGGTCTTCTCTCTTTGATCATTTGTGATGAGTTTATAAGATCTCTATCTCGGTAAAAATATTATTAGATGGCCTATTATATAGACATAATCATTTTTTTCATGTCTTCATTTTCTAACTTTTGTTTTTTTTTTAGAATGTCAAACTGAAAATATTTATTTTTATCTTGTTAATAGATATGTCTATTGGACAACCTGGATTTACCTCTCAAGAACAAGATTCATGTACTCCATTTTCATTTGAAGAATCCTCTACAAGTCCACTAATGGAAGATATTGATAAAGATGGAATAGATGTGGGGGACATTAGCAACGATGAGAGGAACAATGGGAATGACGAGGGCAACAATGAAAACATGAGGAATGAGAAAATTGATACTCAAAATGAGGATGCTGACCCTCACAAGCATGCATTTCAAAGGAAGCCTAGAAAGAGAACTTCTACAATTTGGAATGATTTTGAGGAAGTAGTCGATACTTATGGCTCTAAAAAGGCAAAGTGTAATTATTGCCTAGCAAAATTTAACATGCATTCAACGGGTGCCGCAACACAGTTTCATAGGCACTTGAAGCGTTGTACACACGTCAACTTGCTAGTAAGAAGCAAATGATGCTATCTGTTGAGACAGTTACATCTGATTGTGTGGGATCTATTGCCAACTTCAAGTATGATCGTGCCAAGGTCAGAGAGCTTGCTTCCACTTCAACAAAATGCACTATTAGCGATGCGCGCGTCCGTCGCTAATAGTGCAATTGTGCGTCGCAAAAGCTCTTTAGCGACGCAGAACCGTGCGTCGCTAAGGCATCACAAATAGTGCCGTCGCTAATACTATTAGCGACGCACGGAGCCCCTGGTGTCGCTAAAAGTTCATATTAGTGACGCGTGTTAGGGTACGGGCGTCGCAAATAATACACAAGGGCTAAAAATCAGTATTAGCGATGCCCCGTGTGTGTCGCTAAAAGTCAGTATTAGCGACGCCCACTATGCGTCGCTAATAGTATTTTTAAATTGAATTCTGACTTTTAGCGACACTCTGGTGTGCGTCGCTAAAAGTGGTTTTTTTTTTAACCATATCTACTTCGTTTTATTTGTTGTTTTGTTTCTGTTTAAACCTGTATCAATCATCCATCCTGATATACAATAAAATTCAAGCATTCTGAAATGAATATATTAAAAAATAAAAATACATTCATATATATATATATATATTAAACTAATTATGTATAATTATAAAAGTACAATTGATCAATAAATAAAAAAATTAAAAATTGTCCCCAAAATGTTACTACAGATGTCCATGAAAATAAAAAAATAAAAATAACAAGTTCCGATGCAAAACATAAAGACGGCGCGACAATAATCCCCGATCAATCTGAAATAAAGATCAAATGACATATATTAGAACAATTATTAAATATATATGAACATAGAATGAGAATAGTTTTTTTTTTTTGCATGTATAAATAGTAAGAATGACATAAAGTAGCATAAGTCTATTTTATCATTTGTGAGGTGTGTCATGTGGTTTCGGTGTAGTTAAGCAGATATCCGGCCTTTTGGTCTATCAAAACCCCAAAATGGGCCTTTTTGGAGCTGACACTTGCATAAGTTTCAAACCGGGCATCCGAACCAAGTGCCATAAGTTCGTGCAAGTCTATTTTATCATTTTTGAGGTGTGTGATGTGGTTTCGGTGTAGTTAAGCGGATATCCGGCCTTTTGGTCTATCAAAACCCCAAAATGGGCCTTTTTCGAGCTGAAATTTGCATAAGTTTCAAACCGGGCATCCGAACCTAGTGCCGTAAGTTTGTGCAAGTCTATTTTATCATTTTTGAGGTGTGTGATGTGGTTTTGGTGTATTTAGGCCGATATTCGGCATTTTGGTCTGTCAAAACCCCAAAATGGGCATTTTTAGAGCTGAAACTTGCATAAGTTTCAAACCGGGCATCCGAACCGAGTGCCGTAAGTTTGTGCAAGTCTATTTTATCATTTTTGAGGTGTGTGATGTGGTTTCGGTGTAGTTAAGCGGATATCCGGCCTTTTGGTCTATCAAAACCCCAAAATGGGCCTTTTTGGAGCTGACACTTGCATAAGTTTCAAACCGGGCATCCGAACCAAGTGCCATAAGTTCGTGCAAGTCTATTTTATCATTTTTGAGGTGTGTGATGTGGTTTCGGTGTAGTTAAGCGGATATCCGGCATTTTGGTCTGTCAAAACCCCAAAACGGGCCTTTTTCGAGCTGAAATTTGCATAAGTTTCAAACCGGGCATCCAAACCGAGTGTCGTAAGTTCGTGCAAGTCTATTTTATCATTTGTGAGGTGTGTGATGTGGTTTCGGTGTAGTTAGGCGGATATCCAGCATTTTGGTCTATCAAAACCCCAAAATAGACCTTTTTGGAGCTGAAACTTGCATAAGTTTCAAACTGGGCATCCGAACTGAGTGTCGTAAGTTCGTGCAAGTCTATTTTATCATTTGTAAAGTGTGTGATGTGGTTTCGGTGTAGTTAGGCCGATATCCGGCATTTTGGTCTGTCAAACCCCCAAAATGGGCCTTTTTTGAGCTGAAACTTGCATAAGTTTCAAACTGGGCATCCGAACCGAGTGCCGTAAGTTTGTGCAAGTCTATTTTATCATTTGCGAGGTGTGTTATGTGGTTTCGGTGTATTTAGGCGGATATCCAGCATTTTGGTCTGTCAAAACCCCAAAATGGGCATTTTTTGAGCTGAAACTTGCATAAATTTCAAACCGGGCATCCGAACCGAGTGTCGTAAGTTTGTGAAGGTCTATTTTATCATTTGTGAGGTGTGTGATGTGGTTTCGGTGTAGTTAGACGGATATCCGGCATTTTGGTCTGTCAAACCCCCAAAATGGGAATTTATGGAGCTGAAACTTGCATAAGTTTCAAACCGGGCATCCGAACCGAGTGCCGTAAGTTTGTGCAAGTCTATTTTATCATTTTTGAGGTGTGTGATGTGGTTTCGGTGTAGTTAGGCTGATATTTCACATTTTGGTCTATCAAAACCCGAAAATGGGCATTTTTGGAGCTGAAACTTGCATAAGTTTCAAACCGGGCATCCGAACCAAGTTTCGTAACTTCGTGCATGTCTATTTTATCATTTTTGAGGTGTGTGATGTGGTTTCGGTGTAGTTAGGCAGATATCCAGCATTTTGGTCTGTCAAACCCCCAAAATAGGCTTTTTTAGAGCTGAAACTTGCATAAGTTTCAAACCGGGCATCCGAACCGAGTGCCGTAAGTTTTTGAAGGTCTATTTTATCATTTTTGAGGTGTGTGATGTGGTTTTGGTGTATTTAGGCCAATATTCAGCATTTTGGTCTGTCAAAACCCCAAAATGGGCCTTTTTGGAGCTGACACTTGCATAAGTTTCAAACCGGGCATATGAACCGAGTGCCGTAAGTTCGTGCAAGTCTATTTTATCATTTTTGAGGTGTGTGATGTGGTTTTGGTGTAGTTAGGCCTATATTCGGCATTTTGGTCTGTCAAAACCCCAAAATGGGCCTTTTTGGAGCTGAAACTTGCATAAGTTTCAAACCGGGCATCCGAACCTAGTGCCGTAAGTTTGTGCAAGTCTATTTTATCATTTTTGAGGTGTGTGATGTGGTTTTGGTGTATTTAGGCCGATATTCGGCATTTTGGTCTGTCAAAACCCCAAAATGGGCATTTTTAGAGCTGAAACTTGCATAAGTTTCAAACCGGGCATCCGAACCGAGTGCCGTAAGTTTGTGCAAGTCTATTTTATCATTTTTGAGGTGTGTGATGTGGTTTCTGTGTAGTTAAGTCAATATTCAGCATTTTGGTCTGTCAAAACCCCAAAATGGGCCTTTTTGGAGCTGAAACTTGCATAAGTTTCAAACTAGGCATCCGAACCAAGTGCTGTAACATCGTGCAAGTCTATTTTATCATTTTTGAGGTATTTGACATGGTTTCGGTGTAGGTAGGCTGATATCCGGCATTTTGGTCTGTCAAAACTCCAAAATGGGCCTTTTTGAAGCTAAAACTTGCATAAGTTTCAAAACGGGCATCCGAACCGAGTGCCGTAAGTTCGTGCAATTCTATTTTATTATTTTTGGGGTGTGTGATGTGGTTTCGGTGTAGTTAGGCCGATATCCGGCATTTTGGTCTGTCAAACCCCCAAAATAGGCCTTTTTGGAGCTAAAACTTGCATAAGTTTCAAACCGGGCATCCGAACCAAGTGTCGTAAGTTCGTGCAAGTCTATTTTATCATTTTTGAGGTGTGTGATGTGGTTTTGGTGTAGTTAGGCCGATATTCGGCATTTTGGTCTGTCAAAACCCCAAAATGTGCCTTTTTGGAGCTGAAACTTGCATAAGTTTCAAACCGGGCATCCGAACCGAGTTCCATAACTTCGTGCAAGTCTATTTTATCATTTATGAGGTGTGTGATGTGGTTTCAGTGTAGTTAGGCCGATATTCGGCATTTTGGTCTTTCAAAACCCCAAAATGGGCCTTTTTGGAGCTGAAACTTGCATAAGTTTCAAACCGGGCATCCGAACCGAGTGCCGTAAGTTCGTGCAAGTCTATTTTATCATTTTTGAGGTGTGTGATGTGGTTTCCATGTAGTTAGGCCGATATCCATCATTTGGGTCTGTCAAACCCCTAAAATAGGCCTTTTTGGAGCTGAAACTTGCATAAGTTTCAAACCGGGCATCCAAACTGATTGCCGTAAGTTCGTGCAAGTCTATTTTATCATTTGTGAGGTGTGTGATGTGGTTTCGGTGTAGTTAGGCTGATATTTGGAATTTTGGTCTATCAAAACCCCAAAATGGGCCTTTTTGAAGCTGAAACTTGCATAAGTTTCAAACCGGGCATCCGAACCGAGTTCCGTAACATCGTGCAAGTCTATTTTATCATTTGTGAGGTGTGTGATGTGGTTTTGGTGCATTTTCTATAAATATTAAATCCACCAAAGTATATAATTTTAAAAACTTACCAAGGTTGTGAAGAGTCACGCTGTTGGCTGAGCATCGTCTGCACAAGAGTCTGTAACTCGGAATATCGCTCCTCTAGGCTATCTAGTCTCTGGCACAGCGCTACATTCTTTTGTTGAACTACCTTAGTAGCTGCGTGTGCTCTGGCATCACTCTCAAAGGACGATGTCGTCGGCGGCATCCTAGTCCCTAAGCCACGCACATAGCCACGCCTCTTGCCCAGAACAGTCTCTCGTATCTGGTCATCGGTCAGCGGATCCTGTCCCTCAGCTGTCGGCTGATCACGCAGCCGAATCATCTCCTCCTATAAAAACATAAAGATATGTTACTACTTTTATAACTTTAGATTAATATTAAATTAGTAATACTGTGGCATGTTACATAAAAACTTACATAAAGCCGCTGTGCTTTAGGCCCAGCCCAACCTTTATTGGGGTTGTAGTGTGTCCTGTGCCATAAATCAATAGGGCTGGGTGGTGCACCGGTATCCTGGTCTCGCTGGAGCAAATAAATAATAGCTTATGAAGATTGATTTCATGATTAGATTATACAATAAGAACTTGATACATTTATTAACTTACCATATCATGCCTATACTGTACAAAAGAACGTGATCCACCACAGTGGGTCACCTTCTGCTTGCTTCTACTCTCGCTATTCTTCCGGCTTAGTTCCTACACTTGGCCAAAACAAAGAAGGTTAGTATAAATGATACTGATTTAAACAAGACAACAAAAGTAATTTTGACAATTTTTACCTGGAATGCATCACTTGTGAACCGGTCGCACAGTAAGATCCAATCCTCCACCGTCACCCCCCTGTAGGGTCTGTCGCGAGGCTCTCTACCGCCTGCCACCTCCGCCTCATAGTGCATGTGGAGACGGTGTCGATAGTCCCTGAAACGGACTCCCAGGTAACGGTCCACTGCCTTCGCTACGTGAGGCAGGTGGAGATCGATGTCAAACTTCCACTGTAAATCATGTCATTGTCAAAATATTATAGCATTAGAAATGTTAAAATTTAGTTCAACACAATAATAAAAGACATACCAGGATGTGCGCATGAATATCCCGTAGCTCCTCCTGAGTGACGAGACTCCAGTCACTAATATGGAGTGGGGCGCGTAGTCGGCAAATGATGCCGACCTCTGTGGTGAACTGCTGTGCCCACCCACCAACGGGCTTCAACAAGCCCTCAGGTAGCTCAATCCGAAGTTGCGAGCCCCCTGCTGCCTCCATCTGAGCCTGCAAACTCCGATTCTTCGACCTACCGCGCCCTCGTCTAGCGGTGGTGGCCGAAGCTTTAGAAACAATAAAATAGAACCAATTAGTACCATATTTATATAATCATTAATAAAAAGTGGAACTATCCATACCATCAATGGCAGGATCGGTCGATCCTGCAGAGGAAAAGGAAGGGGTCAATGGGTACACTGGGGCTGCGCGTCTGCGTGAGCTTGGTCCAACCATATCTAAAAAGAAAGTTTAAAAGTAAAATCCATTACATCATAAAAATTAAAATCCATTACATCATAAAATTGAATATCCATTACACTTGATCTTACCACATGTAACACCTATTACAATTATTCATCTGAGTTTGTATCATCATCTGCATTTGAATTTTCTTCATTCTCGATACAATACTCTAACAATGTCTCATCATCAAAATCACTTTCCTCGTCATCATCATCATTAATGAATGTTGCATCCCTCAGATCTAATTGTGTGGTATTGGTGACGTCGGAAGCTACGACATAAATTGGTTCTACATCAGTTCTATTCAACCGATACGAACTAACATTTTCCTGATCATGCCGGACAACACCATCGTTGGCAGTTTGAGACTCTTCTTGTAGTGCCTCCTCAATCCTCTCCAACTCTTCATCTCCCTCGCCAACTTCGAGGACATCATAAACATTTCTAGTTTTTATTTTTTGGACAACATGTCAATCACCTCTTATTTTTGTGTCCTTTAAATAGAAAAATTGTTTTGCAACCGATGCCAAAACATACGGATCATCTTTAAATGCCGTACGTGACGTATTAACACTTATGAAGTGTTTCTCAATCTGCATTCCAGTCTTCTTATTACTTCATCCCACCAATCACATTTAAAAATATACACAGAATGACCGTAGCAATAATGTAACTATATGATGTCTTTTAAAACACCATAGTACTCTACAGTTTGTCCTCCGTCACCATTTCCTTCAACAAGGACCTCGCTATTCTGTGTTCGTCAGCTGACCTCACGTTCCCTCGTGTGAAATCGAACACCATCAACAATTAAACTGGTGTAACGGGATATCCTTTGATCAGGACCACATGCCAAGGAATATAACTGATCGTACGCCTCAGGAGATTGTTGGTGGCGTAATAGCTTCATCTATTAATTCAGTACAAGTACAAAATTAATTGAATACAAATGCATTAACTAATACAATTACAATTAATTGAAACCTATTTTTACACGTTCTCCGAACCACATTGGAAACAAATTTTTCTGTCTTTGCTCCAGATCAGAACTTGATACATGTTCTCTCTGAAGCTCGATCGTATGCTCACTGCATAAGATGAGATATGTTATATGTAACTTACATTTGTATACTAACGTAGTATTGCAATAATTTCGATAAACTTACTTAAAATATGACAATGTCTCCTCGCAGTTGTTGAGCACGGTGTAGTAGGCTTTTTCCAAGTCTTGAGGATGACACCATTCATATATACGGGCATCTATTGGCCGCACAGTCTGATTAAACACCGCAAAGCTAGTTCGTTGTTGCCCTGGACATCTATCAGAATTTCGCTCTTGACGATTAAACCTTGTCTCAATATCTTCAAGATGCATAGAGCAGAAGGTGAGACATTCAGCATCAATGTAAGCCTTAGCAATTGACCCTTCCGGTCGTGCTCTGTTACGCACAATTGCTTCAATGTGTGCAAATATCTGTTTTGATAATTAATCAGTTATAGATTAAAATAGTTACGATGGATAGATAACACAATTCACAAAATTAAATGTACCTTGCTATTGGATACATCCAATGGTATTGGACAGGTCCACCAATTTTTGCCTCATGAGGCAAATGCACCACTAAGCGGACCATGATATCGAAGAAAGCTGGAGGAAAAATCTGTTCCAACTTGCAGAGGATCACGACAACATCCCTTTCGAGCTTGTCAAGTACTTCCACATTCAAAGTCTTCGCACATTATTCTCTAAAGAAGCAACCCAACTCAGTTAATGTAGTCGATATGTCATCGGTGAGATTCCTACGTAGTGCAACCGGAAGAAGTCATTGTAAAAGGACATGGCAGTCATGGCTCTTCAATCTGGATATTTTCCTATCTATAACATTTACACACCGAGATATATTCGATGCGTATCCATCTGGGAACTTCATCAATTTAAACCACTCGCAAATCCTCATTCTCTCTATGGATGATAACATATACTGTGCAGGAGGCACGATATATTTATCACCGCTACATATTAAGTGCAGCTCTTTCCTTATTCCCAGCTCCTGCAAGTCCAACCGGGCTTTAACACTATCTTTTGTCTTCCCTTCAATGTTCATTACAGTTCCCAGCACATTATCACATATGTTTTTCTCGATGTGCATCACATCCAAATTGTGCCTTAACTTAAGGGTCTCCCAGTACGACAAATCAAAAAATATGCTCTTCTTCGTCCAATTTAAGTCCACATCAGTACGCTTCATCTTCTTACTATCTGGTATCTTCCCAAACCTCATTGGTTGAATGACTGCTAATTGCGCCAACACGTCTTCGCCAGACAACAATGGAGGTGACAATATGCGCTCAATTTGTCCATCAAACAGATGCTTCCGCCGATTTCGCCAACCATGTGATGGCGGTAGAAAACAATGATGGCACATGTAACATATCTTCCTCCCATTTGACAAATGTAGGGAACATGCATCCTTATTGCAAACTGGACATGCCAAATACCCCTTAGTACTCCACCCAGACAAGTTCCCGTATGCTGGAAAGTCATTAATGGTCCACAGTAACGCGACATGCAATTGAAATGTCTCATTCTTAGAGACGTCGTATGCCTCCACTCCCACCTCCCACAATTCCTTCAACTCGTCCATTAAAGGACGCAAGTACACATCAACTTCATTACCAAGAGACTTCGGCCCTGGAATAAGCAACGACATGTAGATAAAGGGTTCTTTCATACATTTCCACAGTGGCAAGTTATACGGCACAAGCAACACCGGCCACATGCTATAGGCATTACTCATGTCACCGAACGGGTTGAAACCATTGCTAGCCAGCCCAAGTCGTACATTACGTGGCTCATTTGCAAACCATTCGTGATTTGTATCAAACTCAGCCCAAGCTTGTGAATCTGTCGGATGCCTACATACATTTTCCTTAGCAGCACACTTCTCATTATGCCACTGCATATCTTCTGCCGTCTTCTGAGACATGTACAACCTTTGTAGCCTCAGTTTTAAGGGAAAATATCTCAGCACCTTGTGCAGAATTGTCTTGCTCTTTCCTTCATTCAGCTTGTACCTGGGTTCGTGGCACATCGTACACTCCTTACATTGTTCAGTCTCCTTTCAAAATAACATGCAATCATTTTTGCAAGCATGTATGGGAATATACCCAAGGCCCAAATCTCTTAATATTCTTTTCGCCTCGTAATATGATTTCGGAAGGGTCTCCCCAGTAGGAAGCGCTGCTTTAATCAATTCAATGGCCATAGTAACTGATTTGTTACTCTAACGGTTGATGGTCTTAAGATGAAGGAGTTTCGCGAGAAAGTCCAATTTTGAAAACTTATCACAACCCAGGTATAACGGCTGCCTTGCTTCCCTCAACAATGACTCAAATGCGGTCGATGGTCCCGTGTCACTCCTGTGACTACTCGCCCCAGTTGTAGCCCCCTGCAAGTCTGCTAGCATTTGTGGCAAGCCTTCGTAACCAACCCCAACATTATCACCAAAGTCATCATCGTTGTCTTCTTCTTCATCATCAAATACCACTCGTACGTCACGGCGTTCCCCGTGAAATTCTCAACACGTATACCTCTTGTCCATCCCGTGTTCGAGTAGGTGCTCTTTGACCTCATCTATGTGCATATAATCCCTATTATTGCACCTCCTACATGGACATCTTATCCTATTTCTCCCATCTGCAGATGCACGAGCAAACTCAATAAAATCTTTGATCCCCTTCACATACCCTGGCAAATGCCTGCCCCTCAAGTCCATCCAACTCTTATCCATTTTCGCCTACCTAATACAAGTCAAAAATGATACTCGTTATAAATATGAAACATGAATCCTATCACCTCCAACTTCTCTCTAAAGGGTAAGGTGGTCCTATTCCATTCGTGAATGCACAATCTACATTGCAATCAGCAGCAATCAAATGCTTGATTTCACTCGAACAAAATTTCGGCAGCATCTCCCCATGGTTCTCCAAGTATACGAGATAGACGTTAACACGCCTAAATATATACCCAGAGAACAATAGAAGACCGTGTTGAAATTTTATCATAGTAAAATATTCAAGCATATGCGCTATTGATTGCAATACAGATTTATGCATTCCCGAACTGTCCTCTCTGGACAATTCAAGAATCGATTTTCATATACACGAGCCCAATCGTGAATAAATTTCACGACAAGACTCACATGTAATGAAAATGACTCCTGAACGGGGCTAGGCTTACATGAATGCAATTAAAAAATTCATTAGTGTAAGGGCAAACTCTGATTTTCAAACAGAGTTTTGCTTTAAAAAACATTAACAATAGCATTCAAAATGCCAATACAAAATATATTGATCTTGGTTGATAACAAGTAAAAGCACCTAGCTTTCAATTTTTATCTATTAATTAAGGTCATTCATTAAGAATTATTTACTTCGCACCTGACAACAACAACTTAACTAACAAAAGCAAATCAATTGCTACCTAAAACCACTAACTGAGTTAATAGCTCAGGTGTATCTAGTTGGTCTCTCAATCAATAGGACTCAAGAACTCTTATTACTTCGCAGCTAAAAAAAAAAAAAAATTATTGGATTAGACACAATCAACTAGTAAATAGCTAGATGTACTTACCAATAGACACTTGGAACACTGAAAGCATAGTTTCATAATCAAACTAGCTAATGGTCCAACAGTTTAAATAAAGATTACATATATATGCAATACGTAAACTCATGTGCACATGTAGCCTCCAACTAAACTACTGGGACTAATGGTCCGAAGATCATTGAATATTTTTTTGAAATGAATAGAAAAGTTGGCATCTATTGGCATCTATTGGACCAGTCTTAGATAGGTATCTGATACACAATCATGGACCACTGTGCTTGTGGAGGGTTACTACACTCCAAAGTTGATATTGAATAGAAGTCATCAACACATAGTGTCACATCCCCCAGACCCACCCTGTGCGGATTTGGGGCACGTGGCAAAGGCCAGTTAGGCACCCATCGGGTTTTATCAGTTTTTTTTTTTTTTTTTGAAAGCAAAACCCCGACGGTAATCCTAACCACAGGCCATTCCGATATAAATCCCAAGCATAATGCATTCGACATATATAATTTAAGCAGCGGAATTTTCACAAGAGAATGCATACATATGTACTTGGCAGAGCATTCAGGATACATCATAGTCAGTCCTATCTTAATCAAGATTACAAAACAGTTTCACCATAAAAGGTCATAATCTGTTCAGTTACACAAAAAGTAAAAAAATGGTATAGATTCACAAAAATGGGTTATCATTTTATCTGGGGGTCTCCAACATTTTCCCCCTAAGTTCTGGACCTGCTAAACCTGTCCATCTGAGAGTTCCCCTGAAATTATTAAAATAATGGAATGAGCTTTAAAAAGCCCAGTGAGTAACACAGATATCCAGGCAAGAGCTTCGAATTTAATCTTTGCTTAAATCACATGGTAATTGAATCAGTTTGGAAGTAATAGTTCAATAAATCCAAGTCAAGTTCAATAGATCAAAACAGATAAACGGTTCAGAGTGCTAGCATATCAATCAGAAGTATAGTTAATCATTTGAGAAACTAAAAACCATGTCATCGGTGATAAAAGCATGCATTTAAAACAATTGCATTTAAAACATATGGTATTCGAAACAATTTAGCAGACCAAGGAGCAGTAACTAAACAGTGTCAGAAGTTACTCACCTTCAATATTTGAGTTTGAAGCTATGAACGGAGCCTTCCTCTTTTTCTCTTTAAGCCTAAAACAATTTATAAAGATTTATCAACTCATGACCTTAGATTGAGTAAGTCTACCCTATGATGGGTTTCATGGAACTAACTTATAGTGGCTAGTTCTTAGGTCTTACCTCTTAAGCATTTGGCTTAGGGTTTCAGTATCTTCCTGTTTTTTCATCTTGGCCTTGGCAATCATTTCCTTAGTACGTGCCTTATATATGAAGGGCTGGACGGAGACGATTTCAGTGGACTTAGCTATTCTAATATGGCGCTCAATAACTCTTTGCTGCCTCAGTAATTCTTGCATAAACCCTTGCTGTTTCTTATCGGCTAACCTCTGGGCCTTAGTCATGATGGTGAATTTCTTGCCCTGTTTGTCCATGGTAGTTTAAGTGATATTTTTACCTAGATCACAGCTTAACATGTTAGAACAGATGCCTTCACACATTTATCGGTTCTGATTTTCATATTATGGACCTAACCATTGAGTTCGGAGGGTCGGAGAAAGTCAATTTAGACTCTCTCCACTTTTAAATCTGGGTTCGGGTATATCAGGGGTATTTTGGTCATTTTTGCCATCACATAATTTATGTCTCGGGTGCGTCATCTAATCATGTATACAGTCTCACAGGTGTCAGGTCTACTACTGGTATTAGTTCCGTTGAAATCGGATTTCATTTGGGCCTTGTACAGGGTCAGGGGTATTATGGTAATTTCATATGTTGTATTTTTTGGTACTTTATTTGCAGTCACGGACCTCACCATTGAGTCCGGAATGTCCAACATAGTTAAAATGGACTATCTTTCAGTGTAATTTGGCCCTATGTGTCATTAGGGGCAGTACGGTCATTTACCCTTTACATATCTGTATTTTTCGGGACTTGGTTTCACAAATCGGACTCCACCATTGAGTCCGGAATGCCTGAAATAGTAAGATTACACTATTCAATTATTAAATTCGGACTTGGTTTGACTTGTTTAAGGTCCAGGGGCAATATAGTAATTATCCCCTTTTAATAAAATAATTAAATAATTATTTTATTATTTTAATTAATTTTTCAGGGGTATAATTGCATAAGATTTTCAAAATCTGGGCCTTAGTATAATTCTGTCAAACAGTGGGGGTCAGTTTGTAAATATTTAAAAGTTCAAAACTGAACCAAAGGTTCAGTCTCTTTGCAACTGAACCGGTCCGGTTCAGTCCGGCTCCAACCGGTTTAGTCGCCTTGCTGATGTCATGATGACATCAGCCCTAACTTAATTAAAAAAATCAGTTTAATAAAACGACACAGTTTCATTTAAACGGTCTACCCGTTTCTTAATCGGGTCGGGATCCGACCCGACACCCGGTCCGACCCGACTCGGTACTGGTCATCGTCCCCAACCCCCTGGTTACTGTTGCCCTAAAAATCTGCAGATTTTCTCTTTCTATTTCGTGAGTTTTAACACACGAGTTCTCTCTGTTTTTCATTCATATATGCTGTAAATATTCTTGCCATCATTTTGGCATTCATAAACCAACAATAAATCAACTCAAACGGTGAGAATAAACCATGCTAGCCGTACCTGCAACTCAACAATACATCCTTATTTCTCAACCATTTTGTGTGTTTTTTGAAGCTACGTGACCTACAGAGCATAAGGATCGAGCCCCCGTTTTTATTTTTCAGTTTAGTTGCATGCATCGACAAATTGAGTTTTAAACCCGTAGGAATAATTTGAAATCCGTGGGGCTATACAGTGTTCTGGGGTCGCGTAGGTAGATGGTTGAGATCCTCTTGGGGTCTATTTCAGGTCTTGACACTCAACGTTCCATTCTGCTATGGTCGATTCAGACCTGGTATTCCAAGGTCCATTAATGGAGGTCACCTTCGGTTTCTCATGGTTCTTGACCATTCTAACACCTCCAACACACACAGTATGCTCCAAACTAGTTCTTAGGGTCAAAAATAACCATGCATGCAGTCCATACCCGTAGCAACTCATCAAAATAGTTCAAAATTTAAAAATGAAAGAATGAGGTAAGTTTGGAGTTTACCTTCAACAGAGACTCTCTTCTCCTATGGCTTGACTCAGGGTTTCTCACAGTGCTTCCTCAAGTTCCTCAGGTCATGCATGCAACCTCAAGCCTTTACTTCAATTGCCAATTCCCTCTCTCACTTGCATGCACAATCTCCATTCTCTCTCTCTCTCTCCACACTTCACCCTCACTCTCTCTCTATCCCTCACGTTTGCACACACCCACCAACTAGTTGTATCAGATTTCTAAAAGGGCCCCTTTTTATGTGAGATTAAATATATGTATATATATATATATATATATCTCAAGACTTGTACACATATATGGTTATACATATACACATATATGAGTGTATCTTTGCCCTTAGTGGGGTTAGTGGCTGTTGACCTGATGGAGGTGATGGAGGGCCATGATGAAGGGAATGCATGCAAGGCCATTGGCCAATTTGGGTGGTGGCTTGGGCAAGATTATAGGTTATATACATATGTTGCTGTATATATGCACAAAGTAACCAACAACCTAGTTGGTAACTTTTTGGAACAAAATTGCTTACCTTGGTAGGTCAAGGGTTCAATTCCCCTTGGCCTCCCAAGTGACCATTTTCTCATATTTTTCTGGTTAAGGCCCTGTTTGGTTGTCGCAGAATTCCAGTTTCACTGTTTTGGCCTTAACTTCCAATCCGTAATTCCTTTTTCAGTGCAGTTTCTTTTTGTCACTTCCTACTCAGAATATCTTTCATTGACCAAGGTCCAATGTCAGTTTTTATTTTCTCGAGTTTCCCATAATTAGCTAATTCGAGTTTTATCACTATTAAAAATAGACATTAAATTAGCTAAACCTGACATTTCATTCCCAAAACAGTTTTTAATACACAAAACATGCCAGTTAAGTAATTGGGGTGTTACACATAGTAATTGAAAGATTATTAGATTAGAGAATGAATTTGTTGGACCTTCAACTGATCATTAAATGATTGATACATATTCCTAACAAGGAGACTCTTAGTGTCCACATCGCCCTGTTTGTAGTTAAGCTTTCATGTCAAATCAATTCCAGAAAAATGTTCCTTTTTGTCTCTTGATACACATGAAATGTAGCATCAAGTTTAATTATCTTATTTCAACATTTTTTTTAACGAATGTTTTAAATTTCTTTTTTTTCTTTTTTTGGGTAGTCGATGGAAATTAAATACTAAACTCATCAAAATGGAAATGATTATTTTTTTACTTTAGGAGGGAAAAGAAGGAGAAGGGAAAAAGTACAAATGAAATGGTAAGCAAGAATGGAATGAGGATTTTACTTCCCGGGGGAGGGGGGGATTTTTGCTAATGTTTAATCATAAATTTAAAAATTAATGAAGTATAAAAATTTAATATTGATTGATAAATTTTTTTTGATAAGTAACTAAATTTAACTAAAAGCTTATATTTTTTAGATACTTATCTCTTGACTCACTATTACTGGCGATGACAGAACTATGCTATTTTTGGGCTGGGCTAGACTACGCTACAATTAATACTACTATTTAAATTTTAGAACTCACATTTACAAATCACATGTATTCATTAAGGCCCCAAGAAAATTGTTGTGAGTATTGATGGTAAACAATTCAAAAAAAAATGTTAAGAGTTGATTAATAATTCAAAAAAATTTATAACTTCAAACTTCAAAAATGGTAAGTCGCAACATGATACCACACTCTTTTATAATTAAAAAAAAAATTCATAACACAAAAAAATGTATTTATAGTTGACAACTTACCATCCACTAATTTACGCTAATTTTATACATAAAAAGTCAAAACTTATCATTCAGTACTATTTTGCACATATATAATTAAGAACCTGAATATTCAATATATTATCTGGGCTTTCCATATCACTGGTAAAAAAAATTTATTGTTAATTTATTAAATAATGTTTCACAAATTTTATTTTTTCGTTGAAGCCAAAAAAAAAAAAAAATAGTTAAGTTGGTAGCTAAAACTCCAAACGCTTGCCTAATTTCACACTTTAAAATTTAAAACTCACAATCTCATTCTAATTTTTTTTTTGAAAAAGAAAGAAGAATTATTTTTTCACAGTGCCCAAAGCAATCTACAATTACAGTTAATAAATAAAATAAAAAAAAATCTCTAACTAATAATTATATAAATAATATTTATAAATAAAATAAATATAAAGTTTGATGTAAACATCCAAGTCAAAAAAACAACAATAAAAGCAAGCAAATTTATGCTATTTTTTTATGTAAATTTTTTGCACAAAAAAATTAGATAATGAATCTTGACTATCAAATTAGTTTATGAATGCTGGAAAGTTCAAAAATAACTAGCAATAAATAAATATTCAATTGATCATCAAATATTTTTCCAAAAATAACATGCATGTAAATTAATATAATCACTCAAAGGACTTCTTTTTCAACATTAGAGATATAAACTAGCATGGTTTTTTTCAGTTAGTAAAAAGATCAATTCAAAACTTTTTGAAACCCTTTATTAAATTGAATGTGAAATCGTCCCAGACTCTTCAATGACAGCATCAAGATAGTAATGACACTAACCAAAAACTAAATCAATCTTTAGGAATTAGTTTACCAATGTGATTCATTTGAATCTCACTTCTCAAGTGTAGATTTAAAACTAATAAAAGCTAATTAACCACTCACTTTCAAATGTAGACATTAACATTATTATTATGCTATAAAACAGAAAAATGAAAATACAAAACACAAAAAGAATCGAACATAGTAAATTAATATAATCATTCAAAGGGCTTCTTTTTCAACATTAGAGATATAAACTAGCTAGCATGGTTTTGTTAGTAAGAAATTTCAAACCATTATACCAAGGCTTCACAAATACAATCAAATAGATGTGAGTTTGAGACAAAGAGAAGAGAAATTAATACTACTATTGCCTACCATATGGGCTTCCTGGCCTCCTGCGATGTGTTTCCCCCTTCCCTTTTCAGCTTCTAACACTTTGGAAACAATGGAAACGGATGGAAACGGCGCCTGTAAGAGAGAGAAAGAGAGTTTGTGAGAGAGAAAGAGCGAGCAGATCGAGAAGATATATATAGGGTTATTAGCGACGCACACTGGGCATCGCTTATAACCCAAATGCGCGTCGCTAATGCTCCATCCGTCATATTTGTGACGCGAAGGCCAACAATGGACTATTTGCGACGCACAGGTGTGTCGCTAAAGGCCACTTGGGCGTCGGTAATAGTTAGGCGCCAATTTTCAGGCAAGAAACTCATTTTTTTTATTAATTTTTTTTCACATTATTAGCGACGCCCATTGTGCGTCACAAAAGGTCACTTTTAGCGACGCACAGTGTGCGTCGCTAATACTGCGCGTCGCTAAAACTGTTATTTTTTGTAGTGTTCACATATGACACTATATCATGAGTATCCATTTATGCAAATGGACGATGTTATCTTTAACAAGTTCATGAGAGCAAACACTCCATATTGGCAAAAGATAACTCGCACTACTATAAAAAATGATTGCATATCCACTTATGAAATAGAGAAGAAGAAGTTGACGACATTGTTTAAAAGTATTAACAAAGTTAACATGACGACAGACATGTGGAAATCGAGTAATCAAAAGAATGGTTATATGGTTGTAACTGGCCATTTTATTGATTCAGATTGGAAATTGCAAAAACGGGTGTTGAATTTCTTTCATATGCCACCTCCTCATAGTGGGGTTATTGTTGTTGATGCTCTTCAAAAGTGTTTCATAGAATTGGGGATTGAAGATAAAGTTTTTACAATTACAGTGGATAATGCGAAGTATAATGACGTTGCTTTGAGGATTTTGAAAGACAACTTTACACTAAAGAAGAAGTTATGTTTTGGTGGAAGGATTTTTCATGTGCATTGTTGTGCACATATAATTAATTTATTGGTGCAAGATGGAATCAAAGAAGTAAAAGGTATAGTGGATATTGTTAGGGAAGGAGTTAAATATTTGATCACATCAGACTCTCGAATGATCCAATTCAGTGATATAGCAAAGCAATTGCAGTTGTCTTCAAAGAAGTTGATTTTAGATTGTCCTACTCTTTGGAATAGCACATATATGATGTTGGCTACTACTTTAGAATTTAGAGAAGTGTTTCCAAGATACCAAGACAGAGATCCGGGTTTTATTTATGTGCCAAGTGTTGAAGATTGGGTAAAAGTAGAGCATGTATGTGATTTCTTGGGAACTTTTAATGTAGTTACCAACATCACATTAAGAACTGAGTATCCAACTGCTAACTTATTCCTTTCTGAGCTTTGGAGGATAAAAGTAATCTTAAATGAGAAGTTTGTTGATGATAATGAATTTATTCGAGCAATGGCTTCAATGATGAAAGCCAAGTTTGATAAATATTGGAGTGAATGTAACTTGTTGATGGCGATTGTTGCAGTTTTAGATCCAAGATACAAAATGATTATTGTTAACTATTGCTTTCTAGATATATATCCTGAGGCAGAAGCCAATAGGAATATTGCCACTGTGAAGCAAGCTTTGTATGAGATCTATAATGAGTATGTTGTTACTCATGCTGCAACACACACTATATAGGGTGAAGGTGGACAGGGAACAACTCGAGAAATTGGTTCATCCAGTGCCAGTGGTGGTGATCATGACATTGGAAAAAAAATTGTGACTGGGAGTTCTCTAATTATGGGTCATGTTAGTCGGACTGTTGATACCATTCAACCTTCTAAATCTGACTTGGACATCTACTTGGATGAAAGTGCCTTTATTTGTGCTGAGGGTTCAGCAAATAAGTTCAATATCATGGAGTGGTGGAAAGTAAATACTCTCAAGTTTTGTATCTTGTCGAAGATGGCTCGCAAAATATTATCAATTCCAATTACATCAGTGGCTTCAAAGTCTACTTTTAGTGTCGGTGGTAGAGTTATTGATCCTTATCATGCATCACAATTGCCTGAAACAGTACAAGTTTTAATTTGTGGTGTTGATTGGGTACGTGCACTTCATGGGCTGATGAAAGGCTCAGAAGTAAGTAAAATATTTCTTATATATTATTTTTTTTGTTGTAATTTGTAGTTGATTTTATGGTTAATCAAACTTATAAACAATTATTACTTCTATTTTGTAGCAAGAAAAGCCGTCTCATGTGGAGTATGATCTACCCTAGTGGTTATGGTATTACTTTTTATACTTGTATGATTAGTCACCTTGAAATATATTCAATATTACTTTTAAATTTTAATACAATGCATGATCTAATTTGTATTAATTCTTTATGTAGGTTGAAATCTTTTAGGAGTGCTGAAGGATAATGGAGTCTAATTTGTGTGATTTTTATTTATGTTGTTATGGAACAATTTGCTCATGTTGAATGGTTGTGTTTAACATAGGACATTTGATTTGAATGTAGTTGGACTTTCTTAACGTTTGAGGGCGTGACTGTCACGACCCAAAAACCCACCCTATGCAGATTAGGGGTCCGTGACCCGGGTTTGCGGCCCGTGGGCCGTTCCTCGTCCAAAAGGATCTGAAATGCTGGGTAAAGTTTTAACAAAAGCATTTCTTAATCATTAAAATGTCTGGTAGCACAGTCAGTCACCATTTGATGCATGTCCAAAAATTATAAGTGTTTAAATACAGATCCTTCAAAAACAAAACCAACAAACAAGACCGTGGTGACATGGGAGTATTAAGACCTGACAATATTTAACTTAATACAAAACTCGCCAAAACAGCTACCAGTAACTAGCAGCGTCTAAATCCCGGGAGCACCTGAGGGTTCCCCGACTTCTTAATGTCCTCAAAAATTTAAGGGAGGAGGGGTGAGCTAATAGCCCAATAAGTAATTTCCTGGCTTTAATGTGGGTTCGGGTTTCTCTAATGAAATGATAGAACAAGGAATAACAGATAGCCAAATGGGTAATAATGAAGACGTAGCCAGTCACCAAAATATGCAAGATATTGACCCGAGGGTCCAAAAGGCATATCCCACAATATATCACAAGAGTCAATAACAAAACCAAATGAAATTGGGATCTGGCCTATCATGATGGATTGCTGCCACAACAATATGTTAGCCAATCAAAGGTATACGATGCTTGTAACAATATGATCATTTCACAGGGTATAAAAATATATGATCATACAATGGAAACAAGAATAAGTCAACATCGAGTTCAAATAACCCAAATATACGTGAATTACCTGGGGCCCGACATACCCCACTAAAACGCATGCTCAGATCCGCCACGGTTCCTTGGGCTCTCTGAAAAGCGTTAGAGCTCTTTTCAATATAGGTCCCGTAGGACACAACAAACCCTAATGGGTCTTTTCCCCCACGCAATCTGTGAATGGATGGGTCATTGTGACTGAGCACAACCCCGAGTACACACCAAATATCATGACCAACAAAAATCCCATACAAGATGTACAATCGTACCAAACATTTGATATCACAAACAACAAAACACGAAGTGTATGGAATCAGTAAAATGTATCTCAAGACTAGGTCATGGCACGATAGTGCAATAATATTCAAATATCAATGATCAATCTCAAAATGATGTAAGCAAGCAAGTCAAATCCAAAATCAGGTATCTGATATCTACAAGTCGATTGGCTCAAATCAAGTGCATCAAGTAGTAATGGAGTACAATTTGGCAGCATATGTACAATAACGTGACTGGCTGGGAATAACCCATATTAAAGCATCAGAATTACTTACCTCAAAAATGACTCTCAATAGTTCAACTAATTAAAGTCTCCTTCCCCTTTTCTTTTGACGTGCCTGTCAATTGAAAACAACTCAGTCTATGACTGTAATCGAACCATACTCGATATTCAAATTTGCTAATCTTGGCTATCGGTATCTCGATTACTAATTTAGATGTCGTCATTGTATCCGGAACGTCGAATAAAATAATTTTAGGCTTTTACGGATCTTAAATCGGACGTCCGGATTAAAAAGGGCAAAATCGTCTTTTGTACTTTATAGGTACTTTTATTCCCAGAACCTCTTTTTATAATTTTGACCTCACCGTTGGATTCAGTGGGTCCGAGATAGTAAGAATACCCATATGACTTGTCTTGTTAGGACACAAGGGTATTTTGGTCATTTTAGGATTTGTTTTTATTGTATTTTAATGTTCGGAGTCTTGTCTTATAAAACGGGTCTCACCATTGGATTCGGAATGCCCGAGATAATAAAGTTTGATTATTTACTCGCCCCATTTGGACTTTGTTTGACTTATTTGTGACTCAGGGGTAAAATAGTAATTTTACCTATTTAATAAATTATTTAAATAATTTATTTTATTATTTTATTATTTTTCCAGGGGTGTTTTTGAAATAATTCTCCAAAGTCTGGGTCAAATTTGGAACAGGGTGAATAGTTGGGGTCAAACTACAAATATCATAAGTTTCGGTTTATTTATTTTTAATTAAAACATTGGACTAGAGGGTTCACTTAATGAAACCCTAGACCGGTCCCAGACCACACCGAACCAACCGGTTCAATCCTCTCCAAAGAACCGGTTTAAGGGGTCATGCTGACGTCATGATGACGTCAGCCCTAATCTTAAAACATTAAAACTTTTTAATGAAACGGTGTAGTTTCATCACCCATTGGATCCGGTCGGGTCCCGACCCGACCCAAACCCGGATCCGGTCCCGTTTGACCCGCCATGGCCCCCGAATTTCCGGTGGTCTTCTCTGGTCACCCCTGTCAATTCTGGTCACCGGAATCTCGGCCAACCCACTGTTTTACACCATTTTCACGTCCAAATCTCACTGTTTTTATACCAATCGATTCCTAAGGTTTCAAGGAGTAGTTTAGGACAGATTGTGGTCCTAAACATTACTGGTTTTGACACCCATTTTCTGGTTTTTCTGGCGTTGCACGGGCGAAGGATAATCGGCCATAAAATGGCCATTTCTCAACCGTTTTAGATGGTTCAAATTCCGTTGGGTTCCTAATGAACTTAGCTACCCATTTTAAGTCCTAAAATCACGATCAAATGGACCTACCAAAATCTACCATTGTTGACTGTAGCTAAAGTTCTCGATTTTCATGTTTTTCTTTCATATTTTGATTCCCATAAATTCAAAATTAGATCTATAACAGCATAGAGTAAAAATTGAAGCAACGAGCATAATTGGTTACCTGTTTGTATGTTTCCTCCAATTGCTTCAAATTGATCTTTCTTTCTCTCTCTACTGTTCTCTCTCTCTCTCTAAGATCTGCTTCTGGTTCTATGTTTTTTCTCCCCGTGCTCACTGCCCCAGAACTTTGCTTCACTTTTCTCTCTCTGTTTTCCTCACTCCCACACAAAGAGATGTATATACACTTTTATATAATATATATTTATATTTCTTGCCCCAACCACATTCAACCAAGCATGGCTGACCATACCTTCTATCATACTTTTCTGATTTCTCCCATACCCCTCTCCATACCTATAGGTTTAGGTTAGGTGAGTAGTTTTGATATTTTCATTTTATATACAATATGTATATATATATACATATATCCTATATTATAATAATGTATAGTATACACCCATTTAATACACATATATATGTATTTTGATATTCATAAAATATAGGATTAAACAGCTCCAAGTACAATTGATATAGTGTTGCCCGACCCGACTGCCTCGATATTCGTGCCATTTTGGGTCGGGGTATTACATCCTTACCCCCTTAAAATAAGTTTGTCCTCAAACTTGCTCGTGCTAAGACTGGAATAACTGGGGGTACTTAGCTCGCATGACATCCTCTCTTTCCCAAGTAGCTTCTTCAATTTGATGATTTTTCCAAAGTACCTTCACCAAGGGAATAGATTTGTTCCTCAGAACTTGGTCTCGACAATCTAGGATCTGCACTGGGTGTTCAATATAAGTTAGATCCTTCTGAACGTCTAGCGGTTCATGCTCGATTACTTGACTGGGATCATGTAAGCACTTCCTCAACATGGATACGTGGAAGTCATTGTGCACATGTGCTAACTCCGCTGGCAACGCAAGTCGGTATGCTACTGGTCCGACTCGTTTTATAACCTCAAAGGGTCCAATGTAGTGGGGTCTTAGCTTCCCTTTCTTCCCAAATCTTACCACGCCCTTCATGGGCGACACCTTTAAAAACACAAGGTCGCCCTCTTCAAATTCTAGCTCACGTCTCCGGACGTCGGCATAGCTCTTTTGACAACTTTGGGTTGCTAGCAGTCGCTGCTTGATTATTCGGATCTTTTCTGAAGTCTGCTCTACCATCTCAGGGCCATATAACTTCCTCTCGCCTATTTCAGTCCAGCACAGTGGAGACCAGCACTTCCTACCATATAGTGCCTCATATGGAGCCATCCCAATGCTAGACTGGTAGCTGTTATTATAGGCGAACTCTACCAGTGGAAGTGAATCTTCCCAGCTCCCTTTGAAATCCAAAACACAGAATCTCAACAAGTCCTCTAACGTTTGAATGGTTCTCTCAGACTGCCCGTCAGTCTCGGGATGGTAGGCTGTGCTGAGGCTGAGCTCCGTGCCCATTGCTTCCTGTAAGCTTCTCCAGAATTTGGACACGAACCTCGGATCTCGGTCAGACACAATAGATACTGGGACTCCGTGCAGTCGAACAATCTCTTGGATGTAGAGCGCTGCCAATCGCTCTAATGACTGGGTTGTCTTAGTTGCTAGGAAGTGAGCCGATTTTGTCAATCTATCAACAATCACCCATATCGAGTCACTCCCTTGAGGCGTCTTAGGCAACCCGGAGACGAAGTCCATAGTGATATGCTCCTATTTCCACTCGGGTATTGGGAGCGGCTGTAACGGTCCATTCGGCCTTTGGTGTTCGACTTTAATCTATTGGCATTTAATACATCGTGCTTAAACTCAGCTATGTCCTTCTTCATCCCTGGCCACCAGTAGGTCGTCTTGACGTCGTGGTACATTTTAGTGTTTCCTGGGTGTACAATAAATCTCGAATTGTGTGCCTCATCCAAAATCTCTTTTCTGATCTCGGGCGTGTCTGGCACACAAATCCGATCTCTATAATACAACATTCCATCGCGTACCACGAATCCTGAGTTCTTCCCTGACTTAGTTTCTTCACGGAGCTTGACCAGTTTCTCATCGTGCTTCTGTTGCCCTCTAATCTTGTCCACAATTGTCAGTCCGACAGTGACATTAGCAAGTACTGCTCTAGTACTGGGCAGAACCACCTCAATTCCCATTTCTTGTAGATCCCTCTGTATCTCTCGCTGTGTGGTCAACAAACAAGCAAGGCTCCTTGAAGACTTACGGCTGAGAGCATCAGCTACTAAATTGGCTTTTCCGGGGTGATACTGGATGCTAAGTTCATAATCTTTAATTAGCTCTAACCATCGGCGTTGCCGCATGTTGAGCTCCTTCTGTGTAAAAAGGTACTTGAGGCTCTTATGGTCTGTGAAGATCTCACAGGTCACCCCATAAAGATAATGCCTCCAAATTTTTAATGCAAACACTACAGCTGCTAGCTCCAGATCATGAGTCGGGTAGTTCTTTTCATGGGGTCTCAACTGTCTCGACGCATAGGCTACTACCCGGCCCCTCTGCATCAGCACACACCCCAAGCCTTTGTGTAAGGCGTCACTATAAATCACGTAGCCTTCGATCCCATCTGGCACTATCAAAATAGGGGCTAATACCAGATGGTCCTTTAGCTCCTGAAAGCTTTTCTCTCGCTCCTCAGTCCATACAAATGGGGTGTTCTTACGAGTCAACTGTGTGATCGGCGCGGCTATTTTGGAAAAATCCTGGACAAAGCGCCTGTAATACCCAGCTAAACCCATAAAGCTCCGGACTTCAGTGACGCTGGTCGGTCTGGGCCAATTCACGATGGCTTCTATCTTTTGTGAATCCACTGAAACGCCATCCTTAGAAACCACGTGCCCCAAAAATGATATGCTGGGAAGCCAGAACTCACACTTCTTCAACTTTGCGTACAGTTTCTGCTCCCTCAGCTTCTGTAGAACTTTTCTTAGATGCACTTCGTGATCTTCTGGACTCTTAGAGTAAATTAAGATGTCGTCAATAAATACTATCACGAAGTCATCCAAGTACAGCTTGAAGACCCTGTTCATTAAGTCCATGAATGCAGCTGGCGCATTTGTCACCCCAAATGGCATTACCAGGAACTCGTAGTGTCCGTATCGGGTCCTAAATGCCGTCTTCTGCACATCCTCAGGTCTAACCTTAAGTTGGTGATAACCTGATCTCAAATCTATCTTAGAAAACATTTGTGCCCCCTTTAGTTGATCGAACAAGTCATCCACCCTTGGCAGTGGGTACTTGTTCTTGATGGTGACCTTGTTAAGTTCGCGATAATCAACACACAACCGCATGGTCCCATCTTTCTTTTTGACAAACAACACTGGGGCACCCCATGGCGATGAGCTGGGCCGTATGAATCCTTTGTCGAGCAATTCTTGCAGTTGCAGCTTTAATTCCTTCAGTTCAATCGGCGCCATTCTGTATGGGGTTTTAGACACTGGTGTCGTACCGGGAATCACATCAATACAGAACTCGATCTCTCAGTCTATGGGCATGCCAGGAAGGTCATCAAGAAATACATCAGGGAACTCCCGGGCAACTGGGATCTGATCAAGAATAGGCTCTTGTGAGCGGGCATCCATGACGCTACACAAAAACCCATGACACCCCTTTCGGAGCAGGTGTCTGGCCTGAATGGCAGAGACAAAATATGGCGGGGTGACTACTCCCGTCCCCTCAAAGATAACCCTCTATTGCCCTGGGCCCTGTATTTGAACCTTCTTAGCTTCACAATCAATAGTGGCATGATTCGCAGTTAACCAATCCATGCCTAGAATCACATCAAATCCACAGATTTCTAAGGGTATCAGGTCTGCCATGAACTGAATACCCATGATCTCAACCCCACAAGATCTATATATAGTATCTCCAAATAATGACTCCCCCAATGGTACAATGACAGTCAACACAAAACCTAGGGGTTTGGCTCCCATGTTTATTCTATTAGAAAATGTCGGTGATATAAACGAGTGTGTGGACCCAGTATCAAATAAGACATGTGCAGGCTGAGAACAAACTGTAATGGTACCTGCAACTACCGAGGTAGTGGCCTGCACATCCCCCGGTGTAATAGCGAAGACCCTCCCCGGTCGCTGCTGCTCAGTCCTAGGTCCTCCACTCTTCTGCTGGGGTTTCGTCACAGAAGCCGATGCAACTGATGTAGTATTGACCACTGACTTGTTGTTCTTGGGACAGTCCTTCTTGAAGTGCCCGACCTGTCCACAATTGAAGCAGGCCTTGGTGTCACGATAGCATGGTCCTTTATGAAATCCCTGGCAGGTGGGACATTTAGACGCGCCCCCATCTTGTGACTTGGCCTTCTTCTGACCAGACCCCGTACTAAAATTACGTGATCCCGTGCCAGTCCCAGAAAATGAAGATCCCTGCCCCTTACTCTTGTTGTTTCCAGGCCTCTAATTCTTCCGCCTTTTCACAAACTCTTCCCCGCTCTGTTCTATTATCATGGCGGTTTCCACTAATTCATCATAGGTAGTGAGTCAGTGAGGCCGAATCCTATCTTTAATGGCCCATCTGAGGCCGCTTTCAAACTTGCGGACCTTTCTTTCTTCCGTATTTATAACATTTGGGGCAAATCTGGCTAGCTCAGTAAACTTGGTCTCGTATTCCTCAACAAACATGCCTCCCTGCTGAAGGGTGATAAACTCAGCAGCCTTTTGATTCTGAATTTCCCGAGGGAAGTACTTCTGATTGAAAATCTCCACAAATCGTGGCCAAGCCATATTAGGTTCCCGGGCTTCCTGCAAAAGCCACCACATGTGTGCTGCCCCCGTCAGCATATATGTGGCATAGGCCACTTTTTGAGTGTCTGTACATGTCATAATTTTGAAAACCTTATCCATTCCAAGCATCCATTCTTCGGCTGCTGAGTGTCCCCCTTTACCATCGAAAGTAGGCGGTTTCATATTCTGAAACCGTTTATAAAAGTAAGTGGGGTCCTCCTCACGCCTGGGTCTATCCTCTGGGGCTAGAGGATTATTCGGTGGCACTGGCCCATTTGCCTGGGCCTGCATTTGGGGCATCATCTCTACCACCCGATTCAGGATCTCCTCCATACGATCCATGCGCTCTCGGTCAGACTCCATAGCCCACGGGCCGCAAACCCGGGTCACGGACCCCTAATCCGCATAGGGTGGGTTTTGGGTCGTGACAATGACATTCTGACATTTCTTTTCATGGATTTGAATGTAGTTGGATACCCTTTTATTGGCTTGGTTTTTGTTAGTTGCATGCTTTTGTACCTCCATAGAAGTTCTCATAGACCTCTGGAAAGAACTCTTCAATGGTTATAATTTAACTCTAGTTTGAAATTCAATTTTTTTTATTTGATTGATTTATATTCTAATTTTAACTCTTTGACTGGAGTGACTAAAATTAATTTCAGGTTGAAGTCTTAATGTCTGTCCCTTTGAATTCTTAATCTTAGGTGGTTATCGGGTGAGTATATGCATCTAAACATTTTCAAAGCACTCTCTCTCTCTCTCTCTTACCCTTGGTTTGTAGTTGACATCAAGTTTTTCTTTATATCCAATGGTTATGAAGTTTATGTTATTATCCTTTTTAGTTCTGTGAATTCAAATTAGAAACATGACTCTTAACTCTTAAGACAAGGCAGCACGACAATTGTTTGCCAATACATGTAAAAAAAAACTAAAGAGAACAGGCCAAAGAAAGAAAATGATGGATTTTATTTCATTTTGTTTATTGATATTCATTTCCTGTTTCATGCTTTTATGTATTACAAGAGAAAGATGCAAGAGACATAGAGATTCCAAATATTAGATGGGAAGTCTTTGAGTTGATGATGAGGTTGAAAAGCTTTACAATTTTCAGTTTCATTAAAATATGTTCCCTGTGAGCTTTGAATATTTACTGGCCATTTGTTTGGGTGCAGATTCATTTACACTGGTTCCGTAGATGTTACATTGGATATTGCCCAGGATCTCCTCAGAGCTGTTGATTAGTATCTCTTGGAAGGACTTAAGCATCTTTGTGAGTATACCATTACATAGGTGAGTGAAGGTGGTTCACACACACACACACACACACACACACACATTACCTTCTCAACTTTTTGAATCAAATGGATGCCTGATTATGTTTCTTTTAAAAGTTCAGGACATATCTTTGGAAAATGTTACAAGCATGTATGAGCTCTCAGAAGCTTTCCATGCCATGTCATTAAGGCACACGTGCATCCTGTTTATTTTGGAGCAGTTTGATAAATTAAGTGCAAGATCTGGGTATATGCTCTCTCTTGTGTCCCCCCCTTCCCTCTTTTGATGTTTCTTTCTGTCACTTGCAGGTTTCTTTGCTGGAAGAAAAAATAAAACCGAGGACAGACCTTCCACCTCTGTTTGTGGAAAACACCAAGGTGAGGTTTTTGGTATTTGTCATTATTCATCAAGTCTCAAAGAGGGTCACTAATATTCCAGTCTTGGCCTTTTAGGAGACAATTGGAGGCTGAACACTATATCAGAAGGCTTGAGTTATGAAGATTTTGCTAGCGATTGATTGAGCAATCCCAATGGTACATCCAATAACTAATGAACTATTAATTTGTGCATAGCTGCAGCTTCTAAATCCTATTTGTTATCTAAACGAAGTTAAATGAAGTTACCTTTAAGATATATACAAGTCCACAAAAGAATTTTGTATATGAGTGAACCCTTCTATATTTGTTCCATTCTTGTTTCTAGTAAAAATCCACTTGTCCATGTCCAGGTTACTTAAGCATAATGCTTAGTTCTCTTTTCTTTTTGTTTTAACTTTGGATTTATATCTTATAGAATATGAGGCACATTTTCTCCAGAATTTCTATTTGTGATTCTTGCATTGCCAAAGGTTTCCAGCAACCTACAAGTTCTCACTTTGGCCCCACGACCCCTAACCGTATAATGATTTGTAATTGAGAGCAATTTCTAGATTATCTGGTACTTCATTAGACTGATTTGGGGATTTTTTATTTTTTATTTTTTGAGATGGAGAAATAGTCAAGGGATAATATATTGTTATTTGGGAAGAATTATAGAAAAAAGAATATAGTTTATTTGGGAATGTAATTTCTGTAGAAGATTTGTGATTTGGTCCTCCCTTCTCCCGTCTGCTAAAGTGCAAAATCAAGAGATACTGGTTTTTTTCACTTTCAATGTGATATATCTCTAGGAAATCATCTTCTAAACTGAGCTCAAAATTCCTAACAAAATTGTGTAATATTAGTAGTGAGCATAGGAAACCATTCTTCTTTTCAAACTCCCTTGTAATTGTCCAATTTTTCTCACATAAACAATTGACATTCCTTTGTTTTATGATTTGCTATAGGTCGTCCAACTTCTTCCCGTTGGAACACAAGTTTTTGTAAATAGCTTCTTAGAAATGGAGAGAGTTTAGACTTTTGGAAACTCTGAAGGTATTAATTGTTGTATGGTTAAGTAATAATTTAGTAATGGTGGAAAACATTAGTTATGTTTCTTTGAGACCATGGGTTTCCTTGGGTATGATCTTAAACTCCAATATTATGCTAAAACAATGTTATAGTGGTAGTGAAGACAGTAGTAGTGTTGCGGTATTTAACTTCTATTTTTGTTTTAAACTGGTGTTTTGAATGATCAATAATGATATTTGGAATTTCTTTTTTTCACCTAATGGATGAGGATTAAACTCCTGTGTGATTCAACATCTTTTGTATTCACATCTTGATGCATCAAAAGTACAAGCTGTCAATTATTCGTGTGCCTGACTGAGGTCAATGAATCAGACACGAAGAGAGAATGCAAAGAAACGTAAGGGCCTTGAACCGAAATAATAGTTGTACATCTTCATGAACAATGACCTGAAAAGTCCAGTTCCAATACTTATAGGAAGAGGAAGATGGGTCAATCTATTTACAGAATAATGATTCAATTTGTAATATTATATTTTCTCTATGATGATTTATTTTAGTTTATTACTATCTTGTTGATGCAAGGTTTTCTATTTGTTTAATTTCTAGACTCTATAGCTATATGGTATTGGTATATAATGGATTTTTTTTCTTAAAAGAAATTATACTAAAATTTTAAAGTTATGTTGATTTATTCAGTGAGTTGTATTTTTTTTTATTATGCGAAAATGACATAATTTCTATTCAGTTGAACACAAAAAAAAAAAAAATTGAGTAACTCGAGTTCGAGCTCGAGCTCGAATGAGGCTTGTTTATTTTTTCGAGTCGAGTTGAGTTCGAACTCGAGCTTGACAATCCATTCACGAGCCGAGTTCGATCAAGAATTTAAGCTCGAGCCGAGTCTAGCCACACTATATTTCTTCGTGAGCCGAGTTCAAACATCAGATACTCGGCTCGTTTGCACCCTTACATTGTAGGCATAAAGGGTTGGGTGGGTGTAGTGGAGGAAAAGGAATTGGGCTCAAAAAAATTGAAAAAATCAAGAGAGGACATGGGTTGGGCGTGGGAGGTAGTTAAGAAAGGAAAATAAGTTTCATCAAATTGTGCATGTCTAGTGATGTAAATCCTAGAGGTAAGAGGGTCAAGGCAGCGAAAGTCTTTGTAGGAGGGACTATAGTCGAGAAAAATACAAGAAGTACTACGAGGAGAAAATTTATGAGGTGAATAGGCGCATAAACAGGGATAGACAAGACAACCAAAAGAATGAAAATTAATGTTATTGGGAGCCTTACCATACAAAATTTCAAAGGGAGAGATACCTCCAAATAGAGGGGTGGGCAACCGGTTGATGATATAGGTGGCCATACTAAAGGAGTCAACCTAAAACCGAGTAGAGACATGTGAATGAAATAGAAAGGAAAGACCCATTTTAGTCACATGGCGATGTTTGCGTTCGGCGCGGCCATTTTGTGAAGGGGTGTGGGGGCAAGACATTTGATGATGAATGCCCGAAGAACGAAGGTGAGATTGAAAGGGAGTGTTACGAAATTCAGCGCCACCATCACTCTGAAAAATTTTAATCTTGCAAGAGTATTGATTTTCCACAAAAGTTTGAAATTGCTTAAAAATGTCAAAAAAAATCATATTTTAATTTCATAGAATAAAGCCATGTAAACCGTGAATGATCATCAATAAATAAGACATAATAAGCAAAGCCCATGATTTCACCGAAGCTGGGCCCCAAATGTCATAATGAATAAGGCCCAAAATAGAAAAGGCCCGGCTATCACTTGTGAAAAAGGGCAGTCTATGACTCTTAACAAGTTGGCAAGTGGGACAAAGAGACGAAGTAGGCAATAAAGAAGTAAGTCAAAGTTGTCCTTTTTTATTTAATAAAGAAATAATAGATGGGTTTACATGCCCAAGGCGTGCATGCCATAACTCATACGAAGCACGTAGAGAGGAATTATTAAGGACAGAAAGGAAAGCTGCCTTGCTACGATCCAGTACATAGAGACCACCATCACGTCGTCCGGTTGCCACCACCTTTCCTGTTGCTTTGTTTTGAATAGAAAAACAAGAGTCAATAAAGGTAACAGAGAGGGGAAAATCGGAAGTCAACTTACTGATGGACAAGAGATTTTTGGTTAGATGTGGGACCACTAAAACATCAAGTAATTGAATGTTGGGAAAGGGAGAGAAGGTACCCATGTGAGTAACAGGCATAGAAGCCCCATTGCCCACAATAACAATGTCCTTACCAACATAATTCACGGAGGTGTCAAGGGCAGTCGAATCTAGTGTCATGTGAGCAGAGGCACCTATGTCAAGGTACCAGTTGGATAGAGAGCCTTCAAAAAGAGAACAGCCAGTCTGAAATGCTTCAACAAGTTGCGCTGATGGCTCACTGCAATCATATCGGTTATGACATTTATCAGTCATATGACCTTCAGTTTTGCAGATTTGACACTGTGGGGTGTAGGAGTGATGACCATGCCCAAGTCCTTCGATTTGACCATTATGACGGCCATTTGAATGGCCTTGAGAATGGCGATTTCCATTGTTGCGAAAATGACCATGACTATGGCCACGAGTTGCTATAAAAGCTGCATAAGGCATAAAAGGAGGTTCAAGTGATTTTTGAAATAAATCATAACTTTCAGCTTTGGGAACAAGATTATGGAAGGAGGGCAGTGGCGTGAAGGCCATTTGGGCAAAAGAGAAGCCCGAGAACTCAGTGTCGAGACCACGTAAGAACCAGTGGGATTTGTCGACATCGTCGACTAGGCGGTCGATAGCCATGAGCTGATCGCAAAGAGCTTTGAAGGCCCGAGAATATTTAGCAACAGTCCTGGTTCCTTTCTTCATCAACTAGAGTTCATCCTTGATCCGTATCTCTCGAGTTTTGGAAGCGTGGCTGAAAGCACGTTCCAGTGCAATCCAGACATCCCGAGAGGTTGTGAGACCAATAGCTTCGGCCATGGCTTCTTTAAAGAGAGAAAAGAGAAAAAGGCTGAGGATGCGTTGGTCTTTGAGTTGCCATTCAAGAAACTTGGGGTTAGGGGTGGAAGAACCATCGGTGGTGGTAAGAGAAGGCTTGGGAAGAGAACTATCCACAAAGCCGAGACAGTCTTAACA
The DNA here is from genome assembly GCA_008638375.1 of Nyssa sinensis. Taxonomy (NCBI): domain Eukaryota; kingdom Viridiplantae; phylum Streptophyta; class Magnoliopsida; order Cornales; family Nyssaceae; genus Nyssa; species Nyssa sinensis. The sequence goes on along the minus strand of CM018052.1, from coordinate 23,598,956 downwards.
GGCCAATAACGGAACCAGCTGACTCTTCCAAAGCAAATAGTTGGTAGATGAGAGTTTGATAGTTACCATGTGGACCATGGTATTGAAAGAAAGAGAGTCGGCCATGAGGGAGAAAAAAAAAACTGGTATCAGATGTTAATCCAGAATAGCTCTGATACCATGTAAATGATTGTGAATCTACCATGCACACTGTAAAAGGTGGAGATGGTTTTCCATTTATACATATACAGTTATACAACAAGAAAAGGAAAATAATCAAAAATAAATACAGCATCCCTACAATCATGGGTCAACTACTACAATTAAGGTAATGACTAAAATCATGGGTCAACTGCTACAATTTAGATAATGACTGAGAATCAGAGGAGGATTGCGGAGAATCCTCAACAGTAACCTATCGGCATATAACTACCCAATATAATTCGTTCGGGATGTTACAAATATCATGATGAAAATCTCTTTCATTTGGACCAAAAAGTGGAAGAAGAAGAAGTATTGCAGAGAATAATGGCTGAAATAGTCACAGAGAGAAGAATTGTTTTATTTCATATTGATTCATTGGGAATTACATTTGCTTACATCTTCTCATATTTATAAATGCTTCATAACAAACTCTCCAACAGATCTTGCACCACTCAGCTAATCTAACTAACTCTATAATTTGCATAACTTCCATTCCAACTCATCACAGGTTGTTAGATGCCAGAGTGTATGTGGTACTGAAGCTATATGAGAAGAATAATGCTGCAGCAGTTTATTGTTGCAGTGGCTCGCCTGTTGCACTGACTGAGCTAACAAAAAAGATCCTTAAGAGATAGTAATGGCTGGTGGCAGCTTGGTTCTTTTTCTTTTCCTCATTTTCGATCACTGTCCCCTATATATATATATATATATATATATATATATATATATATATATAGATATATCTAGACCATTGTAATGGCTGGTCTTGATAGATGTCCTAGCTAGATAATGAAACTATCAAGATGTTGCATGCTTTACAGAAGAAACTTAAGAGTCAACAGCTGAGTTTTGTTTCCTGGAAGAAAAAAAATGTGGTGTTATATGTTAAGATCTCAAATGCTGGGAAGACAAATAGGACAGAAAGCACATTAATCAGAAATCTTCTTGTAAATTCAGCTTCCATCCACACTGTATGTAATTTTGTTACCTGACCCATATTTCGCCTTCAGAGTTCAACTTCAATGACAAAAAACAACTTCAGATAACAGATCAGTACCTCAGCAATATAAGTTTATGTCACTGAAAAAAAAAAATTAGTTCGAAAATGTTATACAAACAGAAATTTATGTCAACCTTCTATAATGATGTGATAATGATATTTTTGGAATTAAAGGCACATTTTTGTTCTTCTAATGAGCCATGTCATCCTGTATAAGAGATTGTATATATAAATTCTAAACAAAAACCCAATTGCATGTTTAAATAACAAATGTCAAAGGAAACAGTAGTGGGCTGGTGATCAACTTGACAAATGGAACAATCTTAATGACCTAATGTGCAGAGCTACTTGGATAATAAACCAAATAATGCTAGTATTTTTTATTACATGATTCTAGTGAAAATGAAGACAACTCAAAGCTCATACAGGAATAGTTGTATTTATATCAGTATTATGGGAATTCTTTGAAGCATGCACAATTGCGCACACACACATATATATGTATTTATGCATGCCCAACCAAGTGTTTGTATGTGAATTCAGAACATTGACTAGTGCTTTCATGATGAAGTATCTCTCTAAGGTGTGATATATATACTCTAGTATCTTCTTTGCAGTATCATCAGCAACAATTCTTTTCTGAGATGGAATTACAGAAAAATTGCAGGACAAATCTCCTTTGGCACAAGCACACAGAAGAACACGTGACTCGAAAGCAGCATTAAGTGGCCTGTGCCACATGGAGATTTGCCCATGCAATGCAACTGTAACCTGAAGCTGAAGAGGCGTTGACACAGTAACATGTTATATATGAGTTCATGGAACTTAGATATGCCATCAGAAGAGAAGTATATCCAATGGAACAATGCCTCTTTATGGGGATAAAGGCTTTGCCCTAGCTTTATTCCTTGTACCATGATTAAAGAATTCCATGTGTACAAGTTTATGACAAAAAAAAATTGGTTAAAGAATATTTGATAAAGAAAAAAGGAAAGGGAAATGTGATTATCTTTCTGTTTTCTGACTTGAAAAGGAAATGACTAGTGTTTATTGGGAAAAGGTATAGAGCTATCAGATTGAGTGCTAATCAAGGTTGTGAATAACAATTAAAAGAACAAAGTGAACTACTAAGTTTAGATTTCTGTTCATTTCTGCAACCAAATCTGCTCAGTCATTTTGAATTACATGGGTGGACCATTGAGTTAGCTTTTTTCTATCCTTCATCTTTTGATGAAATCCAAACAGCCACTAAAAGAAAATCATATTTTGTGAGGTCCCATTTGCTAGATAATGAAGGGCCAACCATAGGTATTCCTTGTAGTAGGACTAAATTTGGTTTTTACACATTCATACTCCTACTGACTACGTAGTCCAACATGTGCATATATACACATATATTCACCTTAACTGGCTAAATGAAGTGGCTTCATAAACAAATAAACACTAAGCTATGATTGATTAAAATGGAACATTCTGAAGCATGTTCTCTCAATATGCTATCAATCTTCAATATTCCTATCCCCTATTTTGTGGTTTCTTTTCTTTGAATTGCAGGATCCTAGAAAAGATGCTGACCCTAAAGATTTAATTTAGCAGAAGCAGTGGACTGCACTTATGTGATGCGTCCCATGATTTATAACTTCCGCGGAGCACTATATCATTGTGTCCATATGTATAGTAACTTAACTATCTTTATGGTTGCAAATATATGTGTTCAACCACTTGCAGAACAATCAAGATATGAATGAGAAAGGGATGAACTAAGTCTGTTAAAATAAAAGATAATTCTATTCCAATGAAAAAAGAACTAAAAATTTAAACTTCCTCGATGAATGAGCTTATACAAAACTTCTGTACTTAAATTTAATTAGAAACAAAATCCAGATTACTCTGCCGTTGCATTAAAGGAGCACTGATATAGCGCTGTTGAATAGGATTTAAAATGTTGAATTGTGTTTATAAAACTTCAGAGCATATATATTGAGAACCATGCAATGTAAAATGAAGTCGCCGTCTCAAATGATTCTGATTGCAAGAATTGTGTTTGATCCTAGGCGATGGAAAATTCAAGGCCCGAGGAAACAGCTAATAGGGAAGTAATTTCCTTGAGAATTCTACTTCTGATTCCAATCACCTTGATTGTTTAAGAGTTAAGGAAAAATCAGATAACTTGGAATGGATCTTAAGTGGGTTGTTCAGTTTTTCTGTGAACATTGCCCCAATGGTCTTGATAAAGCTCTGGCTTCCAAATTCCTGTGTAATTGTGAAAGCCTCAATCCAAGATCCATTGGCCACTAATTTACATGGTGGGCTTGGCTTTCATTGGCCTCATACTACCCAAGTTGTAGCACTAGTTGATAGTGATTGGACAAGCTTGGCCCGTCAGAGGCATCCTCAGTTCTACTAAATACTCTTCCATGATTCCATCTTAACCAACAATATGAAGTCAACTGTTTTTGGGATGCACCAACATCCCCTTGAACTATCATGAGACAAACACAACATTTGTTTGGTACTTAAATGAATGCATCTTGCCCCTCCTCAATTTTGTATCCAAAAAAAAAAAGAAAAAAATAATTAAATTAAATAAATTTTTTTTTTTTAATGCAATAATTGAAAGGTTAGTTTCAATATATGAATTTCGACCATAAATTTTAGTTCTACAAATGGAACACTTATCGTTCCAGTTTCATCCAATGTTGCCAAAAGAGCATGCACAATGTTTGCTTTGCCTTCTAGAAAACTGATACATGGCACAAAGTTTAAAGCCTTCCAAATTTCCCAAAAACAAATGACATTAGTTACATGTCAATGGCTCAACAAAATCAAAATTTTTCTATGATTACTTCACAATTCAAGACCATGAGATTTTACCAAGAAAGAGAGTTCTAGAGAGAGATATATTCCATCTCATGTAAATTGTTGATTACAATTTATGTAAAACAGATCGCATATAAGTTAGCGAGTAGTCTTTCAACATCAAATTAGAATAGGACTATGAGAAAGTTAACCACATTTTCAAGTAGATAGCTAGGATAAAAACTTTTGATACGATTCGAACACGATACGAAATTAACGGATTTGGATTGAGCATAAGTGAATTTGGGTCATAAATAAGTTGACACGTATAACACAATTAATAAACATATCGTACTTAAATTTTAGTAATGTCAACCCGTTTAACATTACTAAACACGTTTAATTATAAAAATATAACTTGAGTTAAAATAATTGGTTTTACATTGAAAGTTTATCAAGGTTCGAATATTTTTTATTTATAAAAAAGGTTTTTACTTGACACGTACTACTCGAATACGACATAAAAATACAAATTGACACCTTTAATAAAAATTAATCTTATTTTATCTCATCTCTCAAATTAATCCATGTAAATACAATAAGAGTTACAAGTCCGAAACAAAACCCGACCCGAATTCTAACAACTATAAATACATACATATATATATATATAAATAAGACTTTTTTAGTTGTAAGAGAAAAAAAAAAAAAAAAAAACCACATAATTGGCAAAAATAAAAAGGAAAGTAAATAGAGGACCCAGGTTGCAAGAACGCCTCCATTTGCAAACAAATTTTCTCAAGGAAGTACAGAAATATTCCATCTGCTAAATGCATTATATTAAGTTAATCATTTCAAAAACGAATGATTGGCAGAGAGAGGACTGTTGGAGCCCAGCTATGCACAGCAATAAGTGTAAGAATATGCAGTAGCTGCGGAAGCCTGCAGCCCGGCACGTACACCTCCGGCACAAAGTAATTCTGATACTAGCCCTCAATATAAATTCTGAGTTCGGATCTTGTATATAATTTAAGAGTAATTCTAGTTTTATTTTTATATTTTATTAAAAATATTTATTTTCAGTTAATATAATACTGTTAACTTATGAAAGTAAACATTTTTTATAAAAGTTTTAAGTAAGCTTAGCATTATTGATAATTTAACTTTGACAAACAAATCAAGGATAAAAATATTTCTGAATAGATTAAAATAACCTTCAAGATACATTTTTTAAAATACTAAATAATTGATAAAATAATTCTTCAATCCAAAAACAATATATATATATATATATATATATTTTTAGAATGCCTCAAAAAGAAAATTTTTAATTCATAAAATGTTATGTTTTTTTGAATTGAAGAAGATATTTTATTTATTTTTTAATATTTTTTTAAATGTATCTTGAAAACTCTTTTAGTCTAATTGATTAAAAAAATCTATCGGTGTTAATATGGAAATTAATAATTAAACTTTTTGTATTAAAAGTTTTTTTTTTTTAGATATTTTAAATAGAAAAAATATACAATGAATTTTTTGGGTTAAAAAATTTATTTTAGAACCTTTTTAGTATTTTTTGCAATTATTTTTTTAATTGTATAATTGAAGTTAGGGTCTCAAATTCAATAGAGTAAGTATTTTAAACTATTAATTTCTTTTGAATGGATAATATATTATCACCAATAGAAACAATATATAAATAATTAGAGTTGGATATGTATGCCACTATTTCAAGAATTTTTGGTAATAAGATTTTTAATTTTCTTTGATAACAAGATCAACACATAATCACATCCAATTATACCATACAAAGGGCACAATCCATCTCACTTCATTGTATTTTATTAAAAGAAAATTCAATTATTTCACCATTTTATAGTTACCTTGTTATTCAAAATCTTTTAAATTTCACCAAGTGATAACTTCATTACTTGCAGAGACAAGTCATACCAAAATATTTTTGAAATCTAATAGTGACGGAAATTACACTTCTAAGTGATCCAAAATTGTTCAGACACCAAAATTAGGATAAAAACAAATACATCCACGCAACGAATAAATCTTGGTACGATTAAAATATGTTATCTTCACGAATTTCAAGACCACTTCTTAGCACAAACATACTAAAAGAAATCCCAAGGCTTGCATGCAGAGCCTAATTTTTATTGGTTTGGTTTGATCATGTGAATGCAGATTCCTGGACGAACAGAAGAAATAAAAGGAGCTTCAACATGTAGACAATAATGCATATAGAAAGAGAAAGGGAGAGAGAGACGTGTCAAGGAGTAGTAGACAGAAAAAGAGATGGGGAGGTGAGCTTATAACGTTGAAATATCAGAAAATGAGCAGACAGACAAAAGAAAAGGACCCCCTAAAGTCCCTAAACAGCTCTAAAAAGGTTGATAGCACAAACAAATAAAACAAAGCTAAGAAGAGTGATTTAAGGAGGTATGTAACTACTAAATTCCAATGTACCTTTTTGCCTTCTGTGTTGTTGTGCCATCGGCCATGTCCTGTGACTGAATGAGAAAAATCAGACAGGTCTTGTCATTGCCATTAAGCCCATTAACATGTACGGTTCTGTGTGTTTGGCTTTTTCTTTTTGAAGGGAATGAAACCAATTTTATTTATATCCAACTGTTTTAATCAATAATAATGTAATAATTTTGATGTATTTCTTTATTTTCTTTTTTCCTTTTTCTTTTTCTCAAAAAGAAAAAAATAAAACAGGCAAACAATGCAAACATTTCAAACCTCCTGATTTTCCCGAGCCTTCAGAGAGTTTTGAGCACACATTCTTTAAATTTTTTGTTCGGCTTAAATAGTTTTTGGAGTGAGAGATTTCTAGTCACACGATCAAAAAAATATGTTTGCTACTGGGATGGTGATCATACGATAAATGTTATTTAAATTTGAATAATTTTGTGAAACTTACATAAATCTCATGTGATCACTTAAATTTGAAACGGTAACACCATGCGATCACCACACTACAAATTTCATCTACGATGGGATGATTCGCTAATTGATATTCATTTTATCAAATTTAAATTGGTTCATGCATGCATCTTAATTGAGAGGATGGAATTAAGGGTCCTATTATTAAATTGCTTATAATTTTTTTTAAGAAAAAAGAAAGAGCAAACTAATAATTCCATTAAGCTGTAAGGTGATTACTCAATTGGAATACCAATGCACCTTAATTATACTGTATCTCTAAGTGTAAGTATTATTTTTAAGGGTTAAATGCATTTTAGTACCCTTTAGTTTACTATCCGTTTTAAATAAGACCCTGCATTACAAATTACTTCAAATAAGATCCTCAATTTATATTTTTGTTTCAAATAAGATCCTCAATTTATATTTTTGTTTCAAATAAGACCATCTATTTTAAATTGTTTCAAATAATGCTTTCAATTTGAATGAAAAAAAAAATGATTTGAAGCAATTTACTTTAACTGAAATGAAAATATAAATTGGAGACCTTATTTGAAGCAATTTATAATAGAGAGCCTTATTTATTTGAATTGAATAGTAAACTTAGAGGCTATATTTAACCCTATTTATAAAGATGGAGGATATTAGAGGCAATGTATAAGTGTTCTTGATCATGGGATATAACTCCTGAGATGATAAACCTATAGCAGATTGCCAACGTCTCTATTTTCATACTATTAGTCCTCTTTCAACCTATTTAGAGGAGTCTCAAGTTTTGTGAAGAAGGTAGCGGATCATGCATCAAAAACCCAAAAATTGGTGTTTTAAATCTTTGATTCCTGCTATCATGGAGTTCATGTTTTAAATCATCTCCTTAAAAATATATTTGATTTATATCATAAAGAAATGCTAGCTATTCGCACTCTTCTAGACTCCACTTAAAAAGTGAAATTACTTAATTATTCATACATGCAAAAAAATATATATATATTACATTTGTCAAAACGGCAATAGTTTAATGATATTATCTACTCATTTTCACAAAAAAGAATATGACTCAAAGTCCTTAAAAGAAAATAGAGAGGGATTTAATACAACGGCACTAGGGAATAGCTAAGTTTTAATATATATATATATATATATATATGACATTTATATTTAATTAAAGATATTTATGTAATTTCATTTAAAATGTGAATTGAATCCTCATAGGGAAAAGGGAGTGCCAAGAAGTGCTTCAATATCATCATATGATATAAATTCAGATAATGACACTAAGTCTTTCAAATTACTTAACAATTATTGAAACATTTTTTATATTTTTTGAAATTACACTAATTTCTCTATGTTCTACTGATAATATACAATTTCAACGAAAAAAATTCATATGACTAAAATATTTTTGTATACTTATTCTTAAAATAATAAAATAATAAATTTATATTTTCTTTTAACATTCGAAATTACAAAGAGGTAACTATAATTGTAAAAGATGAATGTAATTATTTAAAGTAAATGTATAAAATATATCCCAAGAAGATTCTTTATGTAGAACAAAAGATGAGGAAAAAAGAAAGGGTTACATTTGGAGAAATGAACATGAATTGGGAGGGGGCATTCAGTAAGCCTAAAAGTAGATAGAACAAAGAATAAAACAGAGGGTTTTGGGTGGTGGTGTTGTCAGAACATGTGACTCACAGCCAGGGGCAGGAGTTTTGGGAGACAAACAGAAACCAAACGAGAGAGAGAGATTTTGATCTCGTGAAACGTCTGACTGAGCCTTGTCTCTTTTAGTACGATCGACTCTCCATCTGACTCTGCCCACCCATCCATCACTGACTGCTCCATTCCCATTTCCCATCCCACGCAAATGCCAACTCCAAATTGGCATTTGCAACGTTACTCCCAACAATGGGCCTGCAACTTCCAACCCATATCAGGTTGGAGTTTTTTTGGCACTGATCATATTGGTCTGTCTTTCCTGCTACAACACCACCTATTGGCCATGCTATGGTTGGCCCTATATTGGTGCTTGTCTTGCCTCATGATCATAACTTTAAAAGCATATATGCATGCACCAAAACACCCATTCTGTTGAAAACATGAAGGAGGGGGGGGGGGGGGGGGGGGGGGAGGACATTATTCTAAAAAAACAGCGAAGATGTAGCTTTACAAAGGTTAGACACAGATGACAATCTTGTAATCTAGCTTAATTAGTTCAGTTTGAACTGGGTTAAACATGAAAATACTTTCTGTAAATCACAATAGAATAGAGCAACTGATCATCTAAGAGCATCATTATATATATAGTTCCTGTTCAAACTTGAATTAGAGTTAGTTTGGCAATAAAAAAAAAAAAAGCAGACCGGTCCGTGATTTTTCAAATGCCCCTGAGAGCAGCATTGAGAGATTAATAATGGGCTGGTCTCACAATTTTGAGCCAAACACGCTGTGCCAAAAATACCCTTAGAAATGGTTTCATGAAGTGATTAGATTGCCAATAAGGCAAGTGCTCATGCTAATATGAAGAAAAAAGTTGAAGTTCAAGAACAGAAAAAAAGAATTATCAACTTGATTTGATTATTCTAGCATTAATTTTAATTAAACTCCATAAAAATAATTCTGAATTCTAAGAATAAAATATTTTTCAGTCACTAGGTCATGGGATACCTAAAATGGCAACTTCCCATATCGTTTCTTCACAAATGCGGTATGAGAACCTAAAAATTTATGCAATTGACTCTATATGAAAATTATATCAAACGTCTTATGCCACATGACAACATGCTCCATTTGAAGTTTGATTACTCTAACTAAAAAGTTAGTTTGTATCCATAAAATTAATCTCTTGTCTTGCCGAGGCACCGGCCTAGCTGCTTGTCCAGCCACTGAGTCACTATAAGCCTGAATGCTTTCACTTAATCACTTTTGATTATTTTATTTGAATCAGGTTTAGTTTTGTTGATCATGTGTCTTATTTATGAATAACCATGCATTATTGGATATTGTTTATTTAATCTATATTGTACGTATTAGCAATTTAGCATTATGAATATGATATTCCTTTTTATTCTACATATCAAATAGGACAATGGTATGTTAAGGATCATGACATTCCAAGATCCCAAGAACACATCAGCCACCCCTTCCTCTGGCCTACTATAAAAACAAAGCCATAGTAGTCAAATCCAACTCATATATTCAACAGTTTCTGTGTGTGTATGAGAGAGAGAGAGAGAGAGAGAGAGAGAGAGAGAGAGAGAGAGAGAGAGAGAGAAATGGCATCCAGGCTGCAAAAAAGAATGACATTGCGTAGAAGGCTTCATATTTTGAGAACTCTAACCTACTCCAAATCTGTAAATTAATTACCACTCCATTTTAGTTTATTAGTGTTCGTATTTATCTTATAAACTCTTCCATGTTCATAATGATTGTGTTGTTTATGCAGGTGAAAAAGAGCTCCATCATCATGGATGCTTTTCTCTACATCTACAGATTGAAACTCAAACTGGAGGCGATCAGAAGAGAATACTTGGACCTACTGAAGAATATTCAGGTGGCCCCTCTCTCTCTTTCCACACACACACAGTTACATTGATTTATTTAGACAACTATATATATACACAAGTGTGTTAATTTGTACGGGGTATGGTGACATTGTTCTTACGTATACTACTGTAAATGGAATAAACAGGAAGTGAAAGTTGAGAAGGTTGGGAAAGGATTTCTAGTGAGGGTGACCTGCAAGAAAGGGCAAGATGTGTTAGTTTCCATCTTAGAGGCCTTTGACAAAATGGGTCTTTATGTTCTGCAAGTTAGGGTTTCATGCAACTATTTCTTTGGCATGGAAGCCATTGTTGAAGCTGAAGACCAAGGTATTGATGCGAGAGATATTACTCAAGCTGTTCTCAAAGTCCTTGAAGAACAAAGTGCAGTTGGGGTGCTTGGGGAACAAAAAAGTACTGTAGAGATTCCTGTAGCAAATAACTCAAAGTAATTAATCTTATGTTTTGGAGTGAGAATCTTAGAAGAATGTAGCTGTCACGTCACTTTCATTTTGAAGGCAAAAAGTATGAAAGTGAAAATTAAATATTTAATGGAGTTTAGGAAATTTATTTTAATTCTGTCTCAATCCTTTTTTTCATTTTAATTCCTCTTCCTTTTTGGTACCCTTCCGAACTTCCTTACATCATCTTGGACAGGAAAGGATTCTTTATCAGTCCATTTGAGTAGTGGTAGATATTTTTCTGATTTATATCTTTTATTATTTTTCTAATATAATGTATTATGATATAATAATTTTAAAAATTGGATATTGTAAAATTGAAAACAATCATATCTTAATATATTGTATTTTACAATTGGATTCATAACATTTTCCTTTTAATTTATTCGGAGAAAAAGTGCATAATGATAGTAATAGGGGTGAGCTATTCCCATTGGATCCCCACCAATTCACTTCAACTCCAAAAAAAAAAATATTTTTTTAAGTATTAGGAAAATGAATGTGTATGACTCTACATCAGGTATGAGAAATCTCATTTTACTTAAGTACGTATCAAAATTTTAATATATCATATATAATTACATGTATATCATGTGATTATTTAATTTAAAATACAAAATAAATAAATAAATAAAATTAAAAACACGTGTATTACATATGTCACAAATTGTAATTGAAAGACGTATGTTGATAAAAGAAAATTTTGCCTACCGAATTTGAAGCTAGACATAGGAAAATATTATTTTAAAGTAGAGGCCGTGTTTGAATAGCTTTGGCCTCATAATAATACAGTAATTTATTTGTTACCAAAAAAGTATTAATGATAATAATAATTAGCAAGTAAATAGTAGCAAAGGTCTTTTGATTTGATGTATGAGATCTGATGGATCGCAAATTTGTGACATTCTTTTGGACATGAATGTACTGCCAAAACATGAATGAGTACTATAATGAGTGGTTGAATGGAATCTCTTGGTCCATGTAATTGGGCCCTGGAAATTCCTACTAGAACAGGCCCATTGGAAATAGGGTCTTGCCCATTATGGCCAGGTAGGGACGTGCCAACTCAGCTTCACCATTTGCCTTATCCCTGCTTCAGAGTGTGTATATATATATATATATATATATATATATATATATATATATATATATATAGTCACAACGTACCATCAATTAGAGAGAAGAAAATGAAATTAGCTGAAATCATCATACACTCAAAATCATATTCAGAGACTAATTATTTCTCAAAGTGAAACCTAACAATAATTTGTTTCAAACCCAAAAGTACGAATATTTAAGAATGGGGATTTCGAATGTAGGAAACTTGAGTTTTTACCATTTTCTCCCAAGTCTAGCAGTCCACACACACACACACACACACACACACACACACACACATATATATATATATATATATATATATATTGTGATTACCATTGAAGCACATGTTCAATATGTAAGCCCACAATAAGAAGTGTTTGCATCAAGAAAAATGTAGAAATGAGCTCTCAAAAAGAAAGGGGAGTGTTGCTAAAACATCAACTATAGACTCAAATTTCATTATACTAATTGGAGTTGGGTGATGATTTTCTTGATCCTCTTTCTTTTTACAAAAACATAGCGTGGTTTGTCTTCCCTCCAACTTAATTTTTTTCAAAATAATAAAATTGTCTTTTTATTTTTTTATTTTTTCAATTTTGACCATTTTTCTAACTTTTTTAAAGGACTTTTTTATTTTATATAAAAATAATTTTAAGATGAATAACTTATATTTTTTAGCCAAAGAAATTTTTAATTAGCATTTATTTGAAAATTTAAAAAAAAAAAATCAAAAAATTAGTCAAAATTTAAAAAATGCAAAAAAAAAAAAAAAAAAAAAACAAAGAAAATATATATGGAAGGGACACTTTTGTCATTTGAAATAAATTGAGTTGGAGGAGAAAGATTTATAATAAAGAAAGTCAATGTCATTTTAGAAAGCTTCATAAATGTCTTTTTAATTGTCAAAAAGTATCATGAAAGTTCAATATAATTTATCTCAAAAAAAAAAAAGTTAAAAAGCAAGAAAAAAAAGAATATTTTCCAACCCTAGCATTTTAGTGTAATTAAGTATACTAACCTGCTTAAAATCTTAATAATTTGAAGGAATGAAATTACTATATACAGACCGCATGCATCATATATATATATATATATATATATATATATATATATAACACGGCAAATTCGATCACTATCTAAGTACTATGAATAAGAAGACAATTCAATAAATACACGTGGCCACAATATCGGCAACAAATCTGTACACTTTTTAGGTAGAAGTTAGAATTTATAAGACCCCAAATTTCAAACCATTTGGTAATATTTCTGACCATTTTGGTAAGTGTCTCTATCCAAAACTAAATCCTATTCGGTCATTTTCATCTTGGAAACTCAGACATTAACATGATCCAGCAGACAAATCCAAATCATACACTATTGTTTTTATTGCAAAATAGAAGCTTATGCCTCTGTGCCATTGGCAATACATTCAAAGAACCTTCCATACATACAACCATTGTAAATGACGAAGATGCTACCATTGTGCTTTGATACTATCTACAAAATGTTTGACAAATCAAGCAAGTAGGATGGAGAATAATGATTAGAAGTTAATGAGAAAGATAAATGGATAATTAGGAAATGGATCCCACTTAATGAATTTTAGAGCCAAGACATTGAAAAAGTCTTCATAGATGTCGTAATCATCTTGACCGGCATCATTAGTTTAACTTGGGAATTGGACCAAATTGATTTTGAGACGCCGGATTTGAGATTTGTGCGGGTTTGTGGATGTTTACATATATGATATATAAAGTCATATATAATTACCTAAAAAAGAAGTGATATATGTATAGGTTCGGTCAAATTAATAATGACATGATTAATTTGGTGATTATTGCGTAATTAGTAAAATTATTTAGGATAAATTATATTAATTTTTCTTAAAATTTATAACAACTGCACTGAATATTTTTTAGATTTTTAAAATTATATTAATTTTTCTTATTTTACTTAAAAATATATAGACATTTCATTTCTGGTAATTTTTATTTTTAAAATGACAAAACTATTTTATTTATTTTATATTTTTTTAATTTTGACTAATTTTTTTTAACTTTTTTTAAAGTTTTTTGTATTTAAAATTTTTTTTTTAAGGTAAATAACTTATTTTTATTTTATATAAAAATAAATTAAAAGTTTTTATCAATATTTATTTGAAAAATGAAAAAAAAGGCAAAATTTAACAAATTGAAAAAAATATATATTAAAGAGATAGTTTTCTCATTTTAAAGAAAAAATTTGATAGAAGAGAGGTATCTGTATATTATTTTGTAAAGTATGGAGAAATCAATATAATTTTAAAAATTTTTGTGAAAATCAATCTAATTTACTAATGCTGCACTTTTCGACTCGCAATAAGTATGAGCTCCGTGACCTGTAAAACACTCAGAAAGATTATCAGAGGACCACCGGATTGGCTCCGGCGGTAGCCACTCCGATGCTTAAGTAAGTAAATGGAATTGCAAGACTGTATTGAAAGCCAAAGAATGAGCATAAAAATAAAGCGTACATTTAGGGTTTAATTTATAGGTCGTGGCCTTCCTAAGTTGATTAGGATTTGACGCCATGAATATAGGGATTTGATCATCGGAGATTACAGTTACCTTGTGGAGTATTGAGTCGTAGATGGAGATAATCGTAGATAGTAGTTTCCGTGTCGAAAACTGTTTCCTTATTCCCTGCTTGGCAGTTGTTAAGGAAGCCATAAGGTTGGAACCATGTGAAATGCTGAATGAATATTGCCCAGAGCATAAGGTCTGGAAGATATGTGCATGAGAATGCCTTGGAGGCTCCGCCTGCACTGTATGACCGAGTTTGTCGGCTCTGTAGGATATATATATGAGAATGCCCTGAAGGCTGTGAATGCTCTGTATGATCGAGTTTATCGGCTCTATATGATATATATATATATATATGAGAATGCTCTGAAGGCTTGTGGCTGTTCTGTATGACCGAGTTTATCGACTTTGTATGATATATATATATATATATGAGAATGCCCTGAAGGCTTGTGACTGCTCTGTATGATCGAAAGTATCAGCTCTGTATGATCAAAATTATTAACTCTGTAAGCACACGTGTCTCGAGGTGATTGGTGTGTCTGTTTGTGGTATATCATTTACCCAATTATTTAAAATGTTATGCTACTTGAGCTTACATGGGATAGGATCATTTAATCATTAGATTACCTAAATATAATAGAAAAAGTTGTTGGAATGAATAAATAATTAAATTTGAAGATTGAAAAAAAAAATAAAGATGATTTTCAAAACATTTTCATGTACTATTCATGCAAATCATTTTAAGAATGGAACAGAATAAATAATTGTTATTATATTATTTTAATAAATATTTGAATTTTTAAATTAATTCATCAATAAATTCATTTTTATTTTAATTATTACTTATTTATTTTGAATTGTTTTTTATATATGGTTGACAATAAAAATAAAAATCAACCTATCTCCTCCATTAGAGATTTTAATAACAATTAATGCATTTTTTAATATATTTTATTAGTTTTAATTTATTTTCTATTGTATTTTAATTTTCAGTTTCTTAGCTAGGTATATCATTGAGTTTTAACAAAAAAAAAAAAAAAGGATAAATAATTAAATTTTAGATTAATTTATGATAAATAATTACATTTTAGACT
Source organism: Nyssa sinensis (assembly GCA_008638375.1). Classification (NCBI taxonomy): domain Eukaryota; kingdom Viridiplantae; phylum Streptophyta; class Magnoliopsida; order Cornales; family Nyssaceae; genus Nyssa; species Nyssa sinensis. Next base: position 23,583,272 of record CM018052.1, on the reverse strand, counting down.
AAAATAACATTATTAAAAATGAGATTTGAAGAATAAATTGAGATTTAAAGATTGAGATAGTAGCGTAGAAAATATGGTACCCGTCATTTTCAAATTTGAAGGAGATACTAAAATGAAGATGAAAATGAAGAATGTGGATTAGAGTTGCTCTTATAAGCTACTTTAAGTCTGAACTTATACGTGGTATGGTCTTTTAATTATTAAATGGTTTATGAATTAGGAAAAAATAGTTGAGATGAATGAAAATCTAATAGTTTAAAAATAGAGTTAATTAGGCTTAAGTTTCTAAAAAAAATTATGTTTAATTATTCTCATATCCACCCTCTTTCAAATTTTGAGCGGAAGGACAAGCAATTGTTTTTTCTTTTTCTTTTTTTGATGGAATACACTTTTGCGGACGGGAATTTTTATATTTTTTCTAGTTTGGAGCCTAGTGCTTTGAATGGTGCCCCTTTAATACGGTGCAAATATAGTATGTTCCTCGGTATTGGTCATTGATTTGAGAAATAGACTTGAATTGAAAATCAATTTGAGTTTTTGGAAATGTTTAACACTCATCTTGTTGTGAATTAACAATTTATATAACAAGAGTTAAACAGAGATATTATAGCAAATAGTACTATTAGTGACGCTCGCGTGCGTCGCTAATAGTCCAATTAACATCGCTAAAGAGTATTAGCAACGCATAACTGTATCGCACAGTGTGTTGCTAATAATCGAGTGTGGCATCGCTAATGATATGTAGAAAATTTAATAGGCATCGCTAATAGTATATTATTAGCGACACATAAAATAGGTGTCACTAATAGTATATTATTAGCGATGCACTGAAGATGTCTCAAAAAGTGTGTTACTGGAATGATAATATAACTTTAGTGACGAACTCTATGCAAATAATGTGTTTTTAATGACGACCATAAAGCGTCGCTAAAATAATATGTGGCACTTTCAGTGACGCCTTCTATGCGTCGCTAAAAGTTTTTTTTTTTTTGGCCCTATTTTGGACCTAACTTTTTCCTTTTTGGTGTTTTATTCTTGTTTAAAACATGTATCAAGCATCTTTATGTAAAACAATTCCAAACATTATGAAATGAATATATTAAAAAAAAAAATGCACTCATATACAAATATATATGTAATTAATTACAATCATCTTAATAAACACAAAAATTAAAAATTCGCTTAGAAAATGTAACTATAGATGTCTAGGAAAATAAAATAAAAAAAATAAAGGAGAAAACTAGGTCCCAATGCACAAATGAGGCAACATAGACATAATAATCTTGATCAATCTGAAATAAAGATCAAATAATATATATTAGAACACTTATTAATCATATATGAATATAAAACTATTGAGATAAAAAAAAAATTGCATACATAAGTAGTAAGAACAACGGAAAGTTGCATAAGTTGCAAATCAGGGATCCAAATCGAGTGTCGTAAGTTTGTACAAGTCTACTTTGTCATTTGTGAGGTGTGTGATAAGGTTTCAGCGTACTTAGACCGATATCTAATGTTTTGGTTTGTCAAAAGACCCCAAAATGGTCACTTTTCGAAAAGGAGAGTTACATAAGTTGCAAACCGGGGATCCAAACTGAGTATCGTAAGTTAATTTGTGCAAGTCTAATTTGTCATTTGTGAGGTGTGAGATGGGGTTTCGAGGTAGTTAAGCTGATATCTTGTATTTTGGTTTGTTAAGACTCCAACATGGACCTTTTTGGAGTAAAAAGTTGTATATCAGGTATTCGAATTGAGTGCTGTCAATTTGTGAAACTTTACTTTGTCATTTGAGAGGTGTGTGATGGGGTTTCGAGGTACTTAGGCTGATATTCAGTATTTTGGTCTATAAAAAATGGGTATTTTTGGAGTGAAAAGTTGCATAAGTTGCAAACTAGGAATCCAAACTGAGTGCCGTAAATTTTTGCAAGTCGAATTTGTCATTTGGGTGGTGTGTAATGGGTTTTTGAGATACTTAGGCTGATATCCGGTGTATTGGCTCTTCAAAACTCCAAAATGGGTCTTTTGGAGCAAAAAGTTACGTAAGTTGCAAATTAGAGATTCGAACCGAGTGTCGTAACTTTGTGCAAGTCTAATTTGTTATTTGGAAGGTGTGTGGTGGGGTTTTGGGGTACTTAGACCACTATTTGGTGTTTTTATCCTTCAAAACCCCAAAATTGACCTTTTTAGAGCGAAAAGTTGCAAGTCGGGAATCCGCACTAAGTGCCGTAAGTTTGTGAAAGTCTAATTTGTCATTTGGGAGGTGTGTGATAGCTTTTTGGGGTACTTAGGCTGATATCGTGTATTTTGGTCCGTCAAAACTTTAAAATGGGCCATTTTAGAGAGGAAAGTTGCATAAGTTGCAAGTCGGGAATCCGAACTAAGTGCCATAAGTTTGTGAAAGTCTAATTTGTCATTTGGGAAGTGTGTGATAGCTTTTCAGGGTACTTAGGCTGATATCCAGTATTTTAGTCTGTCAAAGTCCCAAAATGGACCTTTTTGGAGCAGAAAGTTATATAAGTTACAAACTGAGGATCCAAACTAAGTGTCGTAAGTTTTTATAAGTCTAATTTGTCATTTAGGAGATGTTTGATGGGTTTTCTTAGTACTTAGGTTGATATCCAATATTTTGGTCCATCAAAACTCCAAAATGAGCTTTTTTGGAGCGAAAAGTTGCAAATCAGGGATCCGAACTGAGTGTCGTTAATTTGTGAAAGTTTTCTTTGTCATTTGAGAGGTGTGTGATGGGGTTTCAGGGTACTTAGGCTGTTTTCCGATGTTTTGGTCCATCAAAACCCCAAAATAGGCCTTCTTGGAGCCAAAAGTTGCATAAGTTACAAATCAGAGATCCGAACTGAGTGTCATAAGTTTGTGTAAGTCTAATTTGTCATTTGGGAGATGTGTGATGGGTTTTCGAGGTACTTAGGCTGATATCTGGTGTTTTGGTCCGTCCAAATCTCAAAATGGGTCTCTTCGAGTGAAAAGTTACATAAGTTACCAATCAGGAATCCGAAGTGAGTGCCATAACTTTGTACAAGTCTAATTTGCAATTTGGGAGGTAAATGATGGGGTTTTGGGGTACTTAGGCCAATATCCGGTGTTTTGGTTCGTCAAAACTCCAAAATATGCCTTTTTGCAGCAAAATGTTGTATAAGTTATAAACCGAGGAACCGAACTGAGTGTCGTAAGTTTGTGCAAGTTTAATTTTTTATTTGGGAGCTGTGTGATGGGTTTTCTGCATACTTAGGCTGATGTCTAGTGTTTTGGCCTGTTAAAACCCCAAAGTGGGCCCTTTTGGATCCACAAGTTATATAAATTACAAATTGGGCCAATATCTAATGTTTTGTTTTGTCAAAATCTCAAAATTGGCATTTGTGAAGCGGAAAGTTCCATTAGTTACAAATCCAGGATCTGAACTGAGTGTCATAAGTTTGTGCAAGTCTAATTTATCATTTTCAAGGTGTGTGATGGGTTTTTGGAGTACTTAGGCTGATATCTGGTGTTTTGGTCCGTCAAAACTCTAAAATGGGCTTTTTTAGAGCGAAAAATTGCATAAGTTGCAAATCGGAGATCCCAAGTGAGTGCCGTAAGTTTTTTCAAGTCTATTTTGTCATTTGGGATGTGTGATAGGTTTTTGGGGTACTTAGGTTGATATACGGTGTTTTTATCTATCAAAATCATAAATGGGCCTTTTTGGAGCAAAAAGTTGCATAAGTTACAAACTGGAGATCCGAACTGAGTACCATAAGTTTGTGCAAATCTAATTTATCATTTGAGAGGTGTAGGATGGGGTTTTGGGGTATTTAGGCTGATATCCAGTATTTTGATCCGTCAAAACCCCAAAATATGAATTTTTGGAGTAAAAAGTTGCATAAGTTACAAACCGGGAATCCAAATTGAGTGCCGTAAGTTTTTGCATGTCTAATTTTTCATTTGGGAGATGTGTGATGGGTTTTCTTGGTACTTAGGTTGATATCCGATATTTTGGTTTGTCAAAATCCTAAAATAGGCTTTTTTGGAGCGAAATGTTACATAAGGTACAAACCGGGGATCCGAACCGAGTGCTTCAAGTTTTTGCAAGTCTAATTTTTTATTTATGAGGTGTGTGATGGGGTTTTGGGGTATTTAGGCTGATATCTAGTATTTTGGTTTGTCAAAACTCTAAAATGAGTCTTTTTGAAGCGAAAAGGTTGCATAAGTTACAAATTGGGGATCTGAATCGAGTGCCGTAGGTTTGTACAAGTATACTTTGTCATTTTTGAGGTGTGTGATGGGTTTTTGGGTTACTTAGGCTCACTACAAAAAAACATATTTTTGGCGACGCTCATTATTAGCGGCGCACAAAAATCATCGCTAAAAGTCACTTTTCGCGACGCGCAGTCGTGTGTTGCGAATAAAATGGAAAAAAATCACGAAAATTAGGCGGGAAACTATTAGCGACGCCCATATGACTATTGGCGATGCACATAGGCGTCACTAATAGGTAAAATTATTTGCGACGCACGATTAGGCGTCGCAAATAAGATCATTCTAGGATTAGCGACGCTCAGGGACTTATTAGCGACGCTCAGTGAACGTCGCTAATAAGCCCCCCCCCCCATTTTTATATCGCCGACCTGCTTTCTTTTTCTTCTCACGCTCTCTCTCACTAATTTTTCTCTCTCAGTCTCTGTCACTCCCTTGTTGCAAGCACAAATCGGACGGCGGTGGACGACGGTGGATGGCGGTAGACGACGGTGGTAAGGCGGTGGACGACGGTGGACGGCTCATTAGACGGCCCATTCGGCGACGGCAAACCGATTCGGTGACGGTGACGGTAGATTTCATATTCTTTCTTTCGATTTTTGCAAAAATCTATCAAATTTGCATCATATTCTTTCTTTCTAACTCCACTCTCATATCCTCAAGTGAACCCATATACCTACATATATAATATAATATAATATAATAATAATAAATAATATATATATATATATATATAAATAGATATAGATATGCATTTAGTGAGCTGTTGAAGAAGTATTTGCTTTAGTAAATTTTTTTTTTTTTTGGGTTCTTCCGTTTTACCACAGTTCCTATGAATTATTGAGGTAATGCACCACAACATAGTCTCATTACCAGCTAAGCTTAGTCAATAGTTAGTGCATTTTTCATTCTCTACATGACTTTGGATTTAAGTATTCAAAAGCTTTTGAAATAAAGAAACATTTTTTTTTTTTTGTAAACTAAATCCAGGGGAGGTGGACTTAAGGAGTGTCGTTACTTTTGTGAAGTATTAAACTCATGTCCATGCTTTGTAAAGCACTTACTATGTAATTCTTAGGAGAGCTTTTCTATTCGCAAATCAATATGTAAATAACTTTTGTCATTTTCAATTAAAAATTTTAAAATTTGTTCTAATTTTAGGTTATATGGGAAATTTCAACAGAATTTTGTAAGGCAATTGAATTTTGTTTTTTTTAAAAAAAAAACTAAGATAGTTGGATTTTTCAAAACAAATAAATAACCAATAAATAAAAATTCACCCAACTATCTTTTTTTTTAAAAAAAATTCAGCCAAATTTTTAATCAGCTTACGTTTTACCCAATTGCTTGGATTTGTGTGCCTCTTGAATTTATTTTAACAAATTTCTGCCTAAATTGTCTCAGTAATTTTATGTCCTTATTCGAAGCTATGTTTCTTTCATTAACCCATGCCTAATAATGGTTTAAAACTTGATGTTCTAAATTGGGTCTAATTAGGTCTAATTTCTTAATAACTAAGAAATTAAAAAAACTCCTCATCCAAAAAAAAAAATCAAAATCAAAATATTATTAATAAATTAGTTAATAAAGACTAATTACATTATATTTATAAACTAAAAGACTACGGATCTAAATAAGAATTTACTACTAAAAGACTACGGATCTATATAAGAATTTACTACTTTATGATAGACTCAATATAATTAAAAAACTAAGAAATCTCAAAAATTGAAAAATTCAGCATAAATAAATGTTAGGGCTTTTAAAAAAAATTAAAAACTAGATGAAATAAGAAAAACATAACAACAAACGGAAACCAATTTAAAATTTCTTAAACAAAATAATTACAAATTTAAAACTTATTATAAATAGTAAAAAATCTAATTACGTAGCCTAAATGGAGAAATTTTGTTTAAAAATTGAAAAGTTAGGCAACCCGAAGTCTAGTTTGTTTGCCGTCTCGTATCAAAATAAGGTGGTTTCGAATATAAGTATGTGAAGGTTACTATTTTTACTTAAAAATTGACTTTAAGTTGGATTGTTCTATCTTAATTAAATTTTGATGGGAAGAAATATTTCTTGTTGAGATGGAAATTCCTTGAAATCTAGACACATGAGTGCATTTGGACATTTTTTTCATGTATGTGTTCATTCAACATGTGTTTTTCCATGGCTGTGTTTTTTCCTCTCTTGTGTTTCATGTATGTGTTCATTGAACTGCAACTTGAACCCTAATCCCTTGCTCCTGAGTTCCTCTAAACAATAATTTTTAATTTTTTTTTGTTTTAGCTTCCAAGTAATAAGAGTTCTTGAGTCCTATAGATTGAGAGATCAACTAGATACACCTGACCTATTAAGTCAGTTAGTGGTTTTAGGTAGCACTTGATTTGTTTTTGTTGGTTAAGTTGTTGTTGTCAGGTGCCAAGTAAATAATTCTTAATGAATAACCTTAATTAATAGATAAAAATTGAAAGGTAAGTGCTTTTACTTGTTAGCAACCAAGATCAATATGTTTTGTATTGGCATTTTCAATGCTATTGTTAATGGTTTTTTAAAGCAAAACTCTGTCTGACAATCAGAGTTTGCACTTACACTAATGAAATTTTTAATTGCATTCATGTAAGCCTAGCCCCGTTCGGGAGTCATTTTCATCACATGTGAATCTTGTCGCGAAATTTATTCGCGATTGGGCTCGTGTGTATGAAAATCGATTCTTGAATTATCCAGAGAGAATAGTTCGGGAATGCATAAATCTGCATTGCAATCAATAGCGCATATGCTTGAATATTTCACTATGATAAAATTTCAGTACGGTCTCCTATTGTTCTCTGGGTATATATTTAGGCGTGTTAACGTCTATCTCGTATACTTGAAGAACCCTAGAGAGATGCTGTCGAAATTTTGTCCGAGTGGAATCAAGCATTTGATTGCTGCTGATTGCAATGTAGATTGTGCATTCACGAATGGGATAGGACCACCTTACCCTTTAGAGAGAAGTTTGAGGTGATAGGATTCATGTTTCATATTTATAACGAGTATCATTTTTGACTTGTATTAGGTAGACGAAAATAGATAAGAGTTGGATGGACTTGAGGAGCAGGCATTTGCCAGGGTATGTGAAGGGGATCAAAGATTTTATTGAGTTTGCTCGTGCATCTGCAGATGGGAGAAATAGGATAAGATGTCCATGTAGGAGGTGCAATAATAGGGATTATATACACATAGATGGGGTCAAAGAGCACCTACTCGAACACTGGATGGACAAGCGGTATACGTGTTGGGAATTTCACGGGGAACGCCGTGACGTACGAGTGGTATTTGATGATGAAGAAGAAGACGACGATGTTGACTTTGGTGATAATGTTGGGGTTGGTTACGAAGGCTTGCCACAAATGCTGGCAGACTTGCAGGGGGCTACAACTGGGGCGAGTAGTCATAGGAGTGACATGGGACCATCGACCGCATTTGAGTCGTTGTTGAGGGAAGCAAGGCAGCCGTTATACCCGGGTTGTGATAAGTTTTCGAAACTGGACTTTCTCGTGAAACTCCTTCATCTTAAGACCATCAACCGTTGGAGTAACAAATCAGTTACTATGGCCATTGAATTGATTAAAGCAGTGCTTCCTACTGGGGAGACTCTTTCGAACTCATATTACGAGGCGAAAAGAATATTAAGAGATTTGGGCCTCGGGTATATTCTCATACATGCTTGCAAAAACGATTGCATGTTATTTTAGAAGGAGACTGAACAATTGAAGGAGTGTACGGTGTGCCACGAACCCAGGTACAAGCTGAATGAAGGAAAGAAGAAGACAATTCCGCACAAGGTGCTTAGATATTTTCCCTCAAAACCGAGACTACAAAGGTTGTACATGTCTCAGAAGACGGCAAAAGATATGCGGTGGCATAAGGAGAAGCGTGTTGCTGATGAAAATGTATGTAGACATCCGGCAAATTCACAAGCTTGGGCTCAGTTTGATACAAATCACGAATGGTTTGCAAATGAGCCGCGTAATGTACGACTTGGGCTGGCTAGCGACAGTTTCAATCCGTTCGGTGACATAAATAATGCCTACAGCATGTGGCCAGTGTTGATTGTGCCGTATAACTTGCCACCGTGGAAATGCATGAAAGAACCATTTATCTACATGTCGTTGCTTATTCCAGGGCCGAAGTCTCCTGGTAATGAAATTGATGTGTATTTGCGTCCTTTAGTGGAGGAGTTGAAGAAATTATGGGAGGTGGGAGTGGAGGCATACGACGTCTCTAAGAATGAGACATTTCAATTGCATGCCGCGTTACTTTGGACCATAAATGACTTTCCAACATACGGGAACTTGTCTGGGTGGAGCACTAAGGGGTATCTGGCATGTCCAGTTTGCCATAAGGATACATGTTCCCTACATTTGTCAAATGGGAGGAAGATATGTTACATGGGCCATCGTCGTTTTCTACCGCCATCGCATGGCTGGCGAAATCGGCAGAAGCATCTCTTTGATGGAAAAATTAAGCGTAGATTGCCACCTCCATTGTTGTCTGGCAAAGACATGTTAGCGCAATTGGCAGTCATCCAACCAGTGAGGTTTGGAAAGATACCGGGTAGTAAGAAGAGGAAGCGTACTGATGTGGACTTAAATTAGACGAAGAAGAGCATATTTTTTGATTTGCCGTACTGGGAGACTCTTAAGTTGAAGCACAATTTGGATATGATGCACATCGAGAAAAACATATGTGATAATATGCTAGGAACTGTAATGAACATTGAAGGGAAGACAAAAGATAGTGTTAAAGCCCAGTTGGACTTGCAGGAGCTGGGAATAAGGAAAGAGCTGCACTTAATACGTAGCGGTGATAAATATATCGTGCTTCCCGCACAATATACGTTATCATCCGCAGAGAGAATGAGGATTTGTGAGTGGTTTAAATCAGTGAAGTTCCCATATGGATACGCATCGAATATATCTCGGTGTGTAAATGTTATAAATGGGAAAATATCCAGATTGAAGAGCCATGACTGCCATGTCCTTTTACAACGACTTCTTCCGGTTGCACTACGTGGGTATCTCACCGATCACATATCGACTACAATAACTGAGTTGGGTTGCTTCTTTAGAGAATTATGTGCGAAGACGTTGAATGTGAAAGTACTTGAGAAGCTCGAGAGGGATGTTTTCGTGATCCTCTGCAAGTTGGAACAGATTTTCCCTCCAGCTTTCTTCGATATCATGGTCCACTTAGCGGTGCATTTGCCTCATGAGGCAAAAATTGGCGGACCTGTCCAATACCATTGGATGTATCCAATAGAAAGGTACATTTAATTTTTTCAATTGTGTTATCTATCCATCCTAACTATTTTAATCTATAACTGATTAATTATCAAAATAGATATTTCCACATATTGAAGCAATATGTGCGTAACAGAGCACGATCGGAAGGGTCAATTGCTGAGGCTTACATTGATGCAGAATGTCTCACCTTCTGCTCTATGCATCTTGAAGATATTGAGACAAGGTTTAATCCTGAAGAGCGAAATTCTGATAGATGTCCAGGGAAACAACGAACTGGCCTTGCGGTGTTTAATCAGACTTTGCGGCCAATAGGTTCCCGTATATATGAATGGTGTCATCCTCAAGACTTGGAAAGAGAGCCCACTACACCGTGCTCAACAACTGCGAGGAAACATTGCCATATTTTAAGTAAGTTTATCGAAATCATTGCAATACTACGTTAATATACAAATGTAAGTTACATATAACATATCTCATCTTATGCAGTGAGCATACGCTCGAGCTTCAGAGAAAACATGTATCAAGTTCTGATCTGGAGCAAAGACAGAAAAATTTGTTTCCAAAGTGGTTCGGAGATCACGTAAGAATAGGTTTCAATTAATTGTAATTGTATTAGTTAATGCATTTGTATTCAATTAATTTTGTACTTGTACTGAATTAATAGATGAAGCTATTACGCCACCAACAATCTCCTGAAGCGTACGATCAATTATATTCCATGGCATGTGGTCCTGACCAAAGGATATCCCGCTACACCGGTTTAATTATTGATGGTGTTCGATTTCACACGAGGGAACGTGAGGTCATCCGACGAACACAGAATAGCGGGGTCCTTGTTGAAGGAGATGGTGACGGAGGACAAACTGTAGATTACTATGGTGTTTTAAAAGACATCATACAGTTACATTATTGCTACGGTCATTCTATGTATATTTTTAAATGTGATTGGTGGGATGTAACTAATAAGAAGACTGGAATGCAGATTGATAAGCACTTCATAAGTGTTAATACGTCACGTACGGCATTTAAAGATGATCCGTATGTTTTGGCATCAGTTGCAAAACAAGTTTTCTATTTGAAGGACACAAAAATAAGAGGTGATTGGCATGTTGTCCAAAAAATAAAAACTAGAAATGTTTATGATGTTCTAGAAGTTGTCGAGGGAGATGAAGAGTTGGAGAGGATTGAGGAGGCACTACAAGAAGAGTCTCAAACTGCCCACGATGGTGTTGTGCGGCATGATCAGGAAGATGTTAGTTCGTATCGGTTAAATAGAACTGATGTAGAACCAATTCATGTCGTAGCTTCCGACATCACCAATACCACACAATTAGATCCGAGGGATGCAACGTTCATTAATGATGATGATGACGAGGAAAGTGATTTTGATGATGAGACATTGTTAGAGTATTGTACCGAGAATGAAGAAAATTCAAGTTCAGATGATGACACAAACTCAGATGAGTAATTGTAATAGGTGTTACATGTGGTAAGATCAAGTGTAATGGATATTCAATTTTATGCTGTAATGGATTTTAATTTTTATGATGTAATGGAATTACTTTTAAACTTTTGTTTTAGATATGGTTGGACCAGGCTCACGTAGACGCGCAGCCCCGGTGGACCCATCGACCCCTTCCCCTTCCTCTGCAGGATCGACCGATCCTGCCATTGATGGTATGGATAGTTCCATTTTGTATTAATGCTTATATAAATATGGTACTAATTGTTTCTATTTTATTGTTTCTAAAGCTTCGGCCACCACCAGTGCTAGACGAGGGCGTGGTAGGTCGAAGAATCAGAGTTTGCAAACACAGATGGAGGCAGCAGGGGGTGCGCGACTCCGGATTGAGCTACCTGAGGGCTTGCTGAAGCCCGTTGGTGGGTGGGCACAGTAGTTCATCACAGAGGTCGGCATCATTTGCCGACTACGCGCCCCACTCCATATTACTGACTGGAGTCACGTCACTCAGGAGGATCTACAGGCTATTCATGCGCAGATCCTGGTATGTCTTTTATTATTGTGTTGAACTAAATTTTAACATTTCTAATGCCGTAATGTTTTGACAATGACATGCTTTACAGGAGAAGTTTGACATCGATCTCCACCTACCTCACGTAGCGAGGGCTGTGGATCGTTACCTGGGAGTCCGTTTTAGGGACTATCGACACCGTCTTCACATGCACTACGAGGCGGAGGTGGCAGCCGGTAGAAAGCCCCGTGACAGACCCTACAGGGGGGTGACGGTGGAGGATTGGATGTTACTGTGCGACCGGTTCGCAAGTGATACATTCCAGGTAAAAATTGTTCAAATTACTTTTGTTGTCTGGTTTAAATCAGTATCATTTATACTAACCTTCTTTGTTTTGGCCAAATGTAGGAACTAAGCAGGAAGAATAGCGAGAGTAGAAGCAAGCAGAAGGTGACCCACTGTGGTGGATCACGTTCTTTTGTACAGTATAGGCATGATATGGTAAGTTAATAAATGTATCAAGTTCTTATTGTATAATCTATTCATGAAATCACTCTTCATAAGCTACGACATTTATTTGCTCCAGTGAGACCAGGGCACCGGTGCACCACCTAGCCCCATTGATTTGTGGCACAGGACGCACTACAACCCCAATAAGGGTTGGGCTGGGCCTGAAGCACAACGGCTTTATGTAAGTTTTTATGTAACTTGCTACAGTATTACTAATTTAATATTAATCTAAAGTTATAAAAGTAGTAACATATATTTATGTTTTTATAAGACGAGATGGTCCGGCTGCATGATCAGCTACACCTGAGGGTCAGGATCCGCCGACTGATGACCAGATACGGGAGACTGTTCTGGCCAAGAGGCGTGGCTATGTGCGTGGCTTAGGGACTGGGATGGCGCCGACGACATCGTCCTTTGAGAGTGATGCTAGGGAACACTCAGCTACGGAGGTAGTTCAACAAGAGAATGTAATGCTGCTCCAGAGACTAGAGAGCCTCGAGGAGCGATATGCCGAGATACAGACTCTTTTGCAGACTATGATCAGCCAACAGCGTGACTCTTCACAACCTTGGTACGTTTTTAAAATTATATACTTTCGTGGATTTATTATTTATATAAAATGCACCGAAACGACATCACACACCTCAAAAATGATAAAATAGACTTGCACGAACTTACGAAACTCGGTTCCGATGCCTGGTTTGAAACTTATGCAAGTTTCAGCCTCAAAAAGGCCCATTTTGGGGTTCTGACAGACCAAAATGCCGGATATCAGCCTAACTGCACCAAAACCACATCACACACCTCAAAAATGATAAAATAGACTTGCACGAACTTACGACACTCGGTTTCGATGCCCAATTTGAAACTTATGCAAGTTTCAGCCTCAAAAATGCCCATTTTGAGATTTTGACAGACCAAAATACCGGATATCAGCCTAACTGCACCAAAATCACATCACACACCTCAAAAATGATAAAATAGACTTGCACGAACTTACGGAACTCGGTTCCGATGCCCGATTTGAAACTTATGAAAGTTTCAGCCTCAAAAAGGCCCATTTTGGAGTTTTGACAGACCAAAATGCTGGATATCAGCCTAAATGCACCGAAACCACATCACACACCTCAAAAATGATAAAATAGACTTGCACGAACTTACGGAACTCGGTTCCGATGCCCGGTTTGAAACTTATGCAAGTTTCAGCCTCAAAAAGGCCCATTTTGGGGTTTTGACAGACCAAAACGCCGGATATCGGCCTAACTACACTGAAACCATCTCACACACCTCAAAAATGATAAAATATACTTGCACGAACTTACGACACTCGGTTCCGATGCCCGGTTTGAAACTTATGCAAGTTTTAGCCTCAAAAAGGCCCATTTTGGGGTTTTGACAGACCAAAATGCCGGATATCGGCCTAACTACATCGAAACCACCTCACACACCTCACAAATGATAAAATAGACTTGCACGAACTTACGACACTCGGTTCCGATGCCCGGTTTGAAACTTATGCAAGTTTTAGCCTCAAAAAGGCCCATTTTGGGGTTTTGACAGACCAAAATGCCAGATATCGGCCTAACTACAATGAAACCACCTCAAACACCTCACAAATGATAAAATAGACTTGCACGAAATTACGACACTCTGTTCCGATGCCCAGTTTGAAACTTATGCAAGTTTCAGCCTCAAAAAGGCCCATTTTGGGGTTTTGACATACCAAAATTCCGGATATCGGCCTAACTGCATCGAAACCACCTCACACACCTCACAAATGATAAAATATACTTGCACGAAATTACGACACTCGGTTCCGATGCCCGGTTTGAAACTTATGCAAGTTTCAGCCTCAAAAAGGCCCATTTTGGGGTTTTGACAGACCAAAATGCCGGATATCGGCCTAACTGCACCAAAACCACCTCACACACCTCACAAATGATAAAATAGACTTGCACGAAATTACGACACTCGGTTCCGATGCCCGGTTTGAAACTTATGCAAGTTTCAGCCTCAAAAAAGCCCATTTTGGGGTTTTGACAAACCAAAATGCCGGATATCGGCCTAACTGCACCAAAACCACCTCACACACCTCACAAATGATAAAATATACTTGCACGAACTTACGACACTCGGTTTCGATGCCCGGTTTGAAACTTATGCAAGTTTCAACCTCAAAAAGACCCATTTTGGGGTTTTGACAGACCAAAATGCCGGATATCGGCCTAACTGTACCGAAACCACCTCACACACCTCACAAATGATAAAATAGACTTATGCTACTTTATGTCGTTCTTACTATTTATGCATGCAAAAAAAAAAACTATTCACATTCTATGTTCATATATATTTAATAATTGTTCTAATATATGTCGTTTGATCTTTATTTCAGATTGATCGGGGATTATTGTCGCGGCGCCGTCTTTATGTTTTGCATCGGAACTTGTTATTTTTATTTTTTATTTTCATGGACATTTTTAGTAACATTTTGGATACAATTTTTAATTTTTCTATTTAGTGATGAATGCTACATTTACAATTGTACATAATTAGTTTAATATATATATATATGAATGTATTTTTTTGCTTTAAAATATTCATTTTAGAATGCTTGGATTTTATTGTATATCAGGATAGATGATTGATACAAGTTTAAACAGGAACAAAACAATATTAAAACAAAGCAGATATGGTTGAAAAAAAAAAAAAAAACACTTTTAGCGACGCACACCATAGCGTCGCTAAAAGTCTGAATTTAATTTAAAAATTTGCAAAAAATCACTTTTAGCGACGCTCACTGTGCGTTGCTAAAAGTCAGTATTGGCGACGCACGTATTGTGCGTCGCTAATAATCACTTTTAGAGACGCACAGTGCGCGTCGCTAAAAGTCATTATTGGCGACGCACGTATTGTGCGTCGTTAATAATCACTTTTAGCGACGCACAGTGAGCGTCGATTTTTAGCGACGCACAATACGCCCTTGGGTATTATTGGCGACGCATGTATCCAATTATTAGCGACGCGTTGTGAGCGTCGCTAATATGCACTTTTAGCAACACCAACGGTTTTGTGCGTCGCTAATAGTATTAGCGACGCCACTTTTTGTGACGCCTTAGAACGCACGTTTGGGCGTCGCTAAAGACCTTTAGCGATGCACAATTACACTATTAGCGACGCACATGCGCGTCGCTAATAGTGCATTTTGTTGTTGTGGCTGATATCTGGTATTTTGGTTTGTCAAAACTCTAAAATATGCCTTTTGGAGCGAAAAGCTGCATAAGTTACAAATTGGGGATTCGAACTGAGTGTTGTAAGTTTGTGCAAGAATACTTTATCATTTGGATAGGCTAGTATGAATTTGAAGAAACTTACACCACTCTTACACAATAGAGATAGTGGATGATAAAAGATGGACTAAGTTTCTTGTGTTCTCTATAAAGATGATTACTCACAAGCTCTATTATATATAGAGAAGACTTCTACTACATAGGGTTAGATTCTTTAACTACTTTATATCATTAAGATAGTTATAGTTATGATCATTTCAAACACCTAATAAAAATACCACTTAATATTTATTAGAGAACTAAAAAAAACAATGCTTCACTTTTTTTTTTTAACTAAATTTCTATCTCAAATTTAGTACTATAAAATATAGTTAAATTAAAAATCAAAACTTATATAATCAAATTGTTTTTCTCTTAATCCGATTAATATGGCTTATCTTATAATAAAGTTAAAATTTAATATGATTCATCCGTAAAATAAAGTATTTACAACATTCAATTGAGTTGTGTTACTTCCTTACCTTTAAAAGTTTTATAAATGTAAAATACAACGTAAATCTTCCTCCTCACCTATGTTGGTGAACTTTGTATCAAAACTTTTCATGTAATATATATACAAGTTTAGATAAAGTTCTTAGACTTATAGAGTTAAATCATAAATAAAGTTAGAACAAATGTTGTCAAGTTGTATTGGTTCCACTTCCAACTTCTTATCTTTTTTAAAAGAAATTATAAATTAACCCACTTTATTTTATTTCCCTAATTTTATTAGACTTCATTTAACAGAAATAGTCCAAAACCCATAATATGTATGTGTGTGTGTGTGTATATATATATATATATATATATGCAATCTTTTTCTTCAAATTCAGTGAGATCAACTAACACTATTCGAGTATAGTTGGCCCCGCCCATGATTTGTGAACTTTGTATCAAAAATTTTCATGTAATATATATACAATTTTAATTTAGATAAAGTTCTTAAACTTATAGAGTTAAATCATAAATAAAGTTAGAATAAATGTTGTCAAGTTGTATTGGTTTCACTTCCAACTTCTTTAACTTATCTTTTTAAAAAAAAAAAATTTATAAATTGACCCACTTTATTTTATTTTCCTAGTTTTGTTGGACTTTATTTAACAAAAATAGTCCAAAACCCACAATATGTATATATATATATATATATATGCAATCTTTTTCTTCAAAGTCAATGAGATCAACTAACACCATTAGGGTATGCTTGGCCCTGCCCATGATTTGTGAACTTTGTATCAAAAATTTTCATTTAATATATATACAATTTTAGATAAGTTTTTAAAATTTTAGAGTTAAATCATAAATAAAGTGAGAATAAATGTTGTCAAGTTGTATTGGTTCCACTTCCAACTTCTTTAACTTATCTTTTCTTAAAAAAAATTATAAATTAACCCACTTTATTTTATTTCCTTAATTTTGTTGGACTTCATTTAACAAAAATAGTCCAAAACTCACAATATGTATATATATGCAATCTTTTTCTTCAAAGTTAGTAAGATCAACCAACACCATTTGAGTGTACTTGGCTCTGCCCATGATTTAGCTCAAATAAATGAAAAATAAAAATAAGAATGAAACCAAATTTGGCTTGAGATTAAATTAATTAGGGTTGGGAAATATGAAAATGATAATGATAAACATGCCAAAGATATTAAGCACTTGATCAAATATAAAACAAGGTTGTCTTGGTTCAAAACATTGGCACATAGGAAGATTGCTTACTTGAAAGAGAAAGAAAGAACGAGATAGATTGAGAGAGAGGTGGTCGGCGACAACGATGGTCAACAACGACACTACGACTATGAGAGAGTGAGAGAGAGAGAGAGAGAGAGAGAATAGGGCTAAGAGAGATAGAGAGAGAAAGAGATAGAGAGAGATCAGATCTAGTCGCGAGGAAAAAAAATAAGGGGACTTATTAGCGAAGCACATCAACTGTCACTAATAAGTCCTTGAGCGTCGCAAAAACTAAGTAAAATGGCATCGTTTCATTTACGCAAACTATTAGCGATGCATTGTGTCACGTTGCTAAACGTACATGTGTGTTGCTAAAGGTCCATTTTGCGTCGTTAAAAGGTTCATGCCTATTTTTTTGCTCGAAAACATTGATTTTTTATTTGCGATGCACCCTTGTGCATTGCTAAAGTAAAACGACATCGTTTCATTTACGCAAACTATTAGCGATGCACACCAGTTCGTTGCTAAAAGACCTCATTATTAGTGACGCACACATGCGTTTCTAAAGGTCCATTTTGCATCGCTAGAAGGTTCGTGCCTATTTTTTCACACGGGATCATTGATTTTTTATGCCTTTTAGCAACGCTTTAGTGGGCAACGCTAATAATGTGCTTTGCTAAAAGTACATATTTTTGTACTGTGAGAGAGAGAGAGGGAGAGAGAGAGAGAGAACGATACAGAAAATTTACGTGGTTCAACAATGTACCTACATCTACGAGAGTGACTGTATTCTTCACTATTTAGAAAATAAGACTATAATGCATTTATATTATGTTGTTATTAAAACCCTGACCCTACTATTCCCAATACATACCTTATGTTCCTAGGTTTTATCGTGGTATTGAAAAAAAAAAAAGATTTTATCAAGGTTGCATTTGAACATGAAATTGCAAACTTTTACAATCGTACAAACCAATTGTAAAATTTTATAGTATCGCTACCAGTGAATTTTTAATCATTGTGCTTCAAATTAATATTGATTTTTTTTGACAAATTTTCACTATCCTGAAAGTCCTTTTTGACCATCCAGCATGTGACTCAAAATCTCAGTAAACCTAATAATAATTATTGAGAATTTTTTCTATTTTTATGAAACTGTAAAATTTCACAGTTTCATTGAAAAAATGTAAAATTTTACTTTCTTACTGACTGAAATGTTTAGTTTTTAAAAATATCATTGCAATATGGATCTTATTTGATAGATCAAGATTTTTAGAGTTCAAATACATAAACTTTATTAAAAACGGATCTATATTTTATAACTTATTGAATTTTGAAGTTTGAAAAGTTTTTTGGAAAGAGTCTATCCTATATTCACAGTAATTCAATTAGAGGAATGGTATTTTAGTCACAAGTTAATTGAAGGACTTGTGGAGTTAATATGTTTAGGTGTATATCCAATTATAATTTCTATCCTTTTTGTGCACTTCTAGCTAAATGACTCATAAAAAACTGCAGCCTCACAAGTTCGAAATTGCAGTAGCATTATTCATTATAATTTTTTTATGAAAAATAATAGATTATAGATTACACACACACACAAACTACTTATTAAATAAAAGTAAAATATCATATTCCAGCTTGATCTTATATGAGATGAGATTTTGAGAAATGCAACCAAACCGCTATGAATTAAAGAAATAACTACATATGTCATATTAAGGTGCCAAAATGGTATCCTAAACAAGGCCTTTTGTTTTCAAATAATGTCTTTATGATCATGTCTCTGTGTTCATCTGGTGCCTATCCTCTCATAGGAAGTGGAACTCGTTAGTGGACCTATGATGATGGGTCTTAACCCCTATAAAAGAATAGGCATCGAATGAGTAAAAAAGACATGGAAATTAAAATATTGCTCTTTGTTTTTACCCATTAGTGAATCATTTATTTTAAGTTGATCTGTCTCATAAAGACTAGCATATAACTGGTCACTATATATAGGTAACCCATTTAGTGAACATTGGCCACAGTTCTCAATCTTGCTACAAATTAGTCTCAGCACTGTAATGAGGTGGGTGTAGAAACAGTACTATTAGCTACGGAAATGGGAAAAAAAAAAAAAAAATTGGGAACGCACAGATTGAAGCAACTGAAAAACCCTAGCCATAAGAAGAAGAACAGAATATGCCCCTCAGACTTATTATGTAGTTGGTCTGAACTCTGAAGTGTCATGTCTCTATTAATAATTAAGGAGGAACAGTTAGGCAACCTCAATCAAACATTTGATCGATTAAAAAATGCCGTTATGTTCTCCGTATCATTTGTTTGTCAATATGATTATTAATTGTTTTATTTTAATGAGTATATTATATCTACAACCCATATAATTTCACTTGTTTGTACTTGAGTCGATTACAAACACTTCATGAATTCATATGTCAATAATCAAATTCAATTGACATATAAAAACATTATTTTTAATACATTAATAGGCAGAAGCTTGGTGAAAACGAACGAAACTACTTGAATTGTTGGTGTAATTTTTTTTTAAAATTAAAATAAAATAACTTTATTTCATTTTATTTTTAATAAAAGAATGAAAAAAAAAAAAGATTCAAACTCACGTTAACCCTGTGAAAATTGGGTATTCTGCTTTCAAATTCCAACTAGACGTATTGTGCAACATCAATTGCAACGTTTCAGCTAATTCTTTTCCCAACCAATTCTATTAAATAAACATAGTGATATATAATAAAGGGAAGTTCTTTTTTTATTCAATTATTATGAAAATTACAGAAAACATTTTTTAAAAAAGAGAAGTGGAACACAAATTCAAGGGCATCATTCTATTTATTATTTGCAGCCATCAGATTTGGTGCAAAACATAAACACCATGTTCGAGTGTTTTGTGTATGTATATATATAATTTAACATTATATATTTTGTATAGAAAAAGAAAATGTTCAAAATTTCAAGAGATAATTGTTTAGACTAAGAGAAGGCATGAGGAAAGTTCCCTTCATTGGGAATGTAGACATGAGAACACTTGACAGAGAGAGAGAGAGAGAGATGCAACATGTGGTGAAAAAGTCAGAGAAGGAAACAATGAATAAGAGAGTATTCAAAACCACTACTTACGTAACGATAGCGAAACTATAATAATATTAAAAATGCACATTGCTTCAGTCTAGAAGATTAGATATTTTATATATATATATATATATATATATATATATTGATGGTACAAACCATCCAATAGCAACTTTTCTTTTAGGGGAGCGAAGAGACTGACCTTGTCAATACTCTAGAATTTAAAACTCTCAACTCTGCAACTTTTATGAATATATTAGATCAAATGGTAATTGTTCAACGTTGATCACAATTCAATTCACATGCCCTTTGCTTACATTTGGATCTTCAAATGAGCATCTTTTTCCTTTCTTTAGATTTTTCTTCCCCTCCCCCCCCCCCCCCCATTAAACCTCGAAGTGCTTTACCCGGGTTATGTGTGTGTGTATATATATATGTATATATAAGTCATATGCTCACAATATGTACGGCAATTTTTTAGTTTCGGTTTCCACTTTTTACTAACACAAATTTCTCAACTCATATTCATATGTCACATTTTCTTATTGAAGTTAAAAATAAATAAATAAATTAGTGTTAGAGTTAATGATGAACGGTTCAAAAAATCTGTCATAATTTTGCACTTCAAAAATTATAAATATCACACTTGATATATCATATTTGAGCATTAGAGTACTGATGCTGCACTTTTTCGTCCTGACACATGGTAGGCTCCCTAGCATAATATTGTCCGCTTTGCCTGCTCGTGGGTCTTACGCCTTATGGGTCTTAGGCCAGGGTCTTGCGGCTCACAGCTTTGTTCTTTCAGGGAGAAAAAGGCCTTGTGCTAGGAAGAGAGCAGTTGGGGGCTTACAAGCGATGCCAGTGCCCGACTCCTAACCGATGTGGGACTCAAAGTGGCACAACAGCTACTCCCCCCAGTCGGGACTGGTGGAGCACAAGAACGAGGCACGTGGCCCAAGCGTTCCCACAGACGGCGCCAAACTGATGCTGCACTTTTTCGCCTTGACACATAGTAGGCTCCCTAGCACAATATTGTCTGTTTTGCCTGCTCGTGGGTCTTACGCCCTGGGTCTTGCGGCTCACGGCTTTGTTCTTTCAGGGAGGAAAAGGCCTTGTGCTAGGAAGAAAGTAGTTTGGGGCTTATAAACGACGCCACTGCCCGACTCCTAACCGATGTGGGACTCAAAGTGGCACAACACGTACAAAACTGTCACATGTTTATGCAAGTTTGGATGCCGAAACACTGGTCCATTGAGCCAAGATCCTACTATCCAAAACTACCAAGTACAGTAGGATGACTGCCTATTTGAACAGTCAGAGTCACCCTACAGACCTACCTCTAGAGGCAATATTTAACAAAAAAACTACTAACTTTAGATACATTTCATATCCAATTTTTTTGTTTCTAATCCAGATCAGAATTGACAAACAATCCAACTATAAATAAGAGTGCAAAGTATGCCCTAAAACACTCATGGTGTATTACTCCAATCAATTTCTCTTTCAATTTCCTTCGCAACTTAATATCGGAACGGTCCCCACTAGGTGAAGCCGGTGACTCCAAACTATTGTTTTGCAAAATATTAAATAAGATTTCACATTGTTCAAAACCATTGTTCAAAACTGGTAACAACACTCTTCTTAATATATATATATATATATATATATATATATATATATATATATTTTAGAGCCAAAAAAAAAACTTGCAATTATAGTTGATAACAAATAATCCAGAGAGTTGTCCTAATTTAATACTTTTTAAGTTAAAACTCACAATCCAATACCACTTTGAAGAGATACGTCCATATGTGCAATACGGTAACATAAGAATAAGATAATAATTGTCTCATATAATTAATAAAAAAATATAGTAAATAACTCATAAATAAAGGTCATAAACAATAAAGAGTCTAATAAATTGCGGCAAAATAATAATTTAGTTTAAAAAATTAAATAAGGATGCTAAGCAAACAGCTCAATAAAACCTTTATAGTTATATTAAGTAATATATATATATATATATATATATATATTGCTGGAATGAGCATGTGATGATGTATTATAGATTTTTTTTTATGACACTACAACAGAAGTACTTTGAATGATTCTTCGGCCATGAGTGATATTCATTCTTCTGGGGAAGTGGTTTAGGCCCCCACTGGAGCAGCGTGGTTTTGTCCTTGTATTATATGTGTGTGTATATATCTATATATGTGTGTGTGTGTGACAATATAAACTGTTGTGTTGTCTTGGATTACATATATATCTTTTGTTTGTTATCATCACATATGATGTCTATTCTAAGCCATAAGTGTGTTTATATAGGGTACCTAAACAATGGATTTGGCTCTTCTCCATTATTATTTAATTATATTTTAATAAATATATGATGTAATATGTATTTAAGTTCAAATTAAAAAAAGAAATAAAAAAAATATATAATAAAGAGTATCTAATCCAACGATTATATATCATGAATATGAACATAACCATAACATATAATTAACAACATTAATTGTTAGAATAGGATTTATTTGACTTTTTCTTATTAAATAAATAAACTGATTTTGAAGATAGGGTAAGCTGGGGGAGGGTGGTGATCAGTACTTCTAAATGAAGGGTAGAACAAGGCAGAAGTTGATGAGATCATCGTCATCATCATCAAAAAAGTATTCTCTATATATCATAAACAAATAACATTGCCATTACTCTTTCTCCCTCATTACAGCGAAAGACCATGTGAACCAATCAAATGGCCTCTTATTTTATTGAAGAGAAGGTCAATTTGTTACAGGTTTGAATTAATTTAGGAGGCATTTAATTTGGACACTCCTGATTTATAGGATTAGAATTAGTAGTAGAACCACATAGGGCTAGCAGGGGACATCACCCCAAATTTTTGACTTTTTACCACTATTTTTCTATATAGATTTTTAACAAAATTTAAATTTTTTATTTTTTGAACACTATTTTCTACATTTTTTATTAAAAAAATGGAGTAGCATTCGGAAAAGTAGATAATTTATGTTGACAGTTCTTTTTCAAAAAGTTATTAAATTCTATAGATATTTATTTGTTGAGTCATGGTTGAATCACGTGATTTATTAGTAGTTATGAAATGAAGACTCAAGAAGCTTGCAACTATAACAATGTCTAAAATAGTGTGCAATGCAAATATATGTGTTCATGTATATCATGCATTTCATTAGGCACAACACATTAAAATTGTGGTTAAATTTCGATCTAAACCTTACTATAGTTAAAATGAAACTAGGTTTGAGTTAGTTTTGATTTTAGGTTAAGTCTACTCTATGGGAATCTCTAAATAGCAACATTCTAAACTTATTTTAAAAAATTTATAGTAAATTTTGAAAATTCACATAAACAAATGCCGTTAAAATTTGATACGGTTCTAATAACTCGTCCGTCCGAACGGAATAGGCGTTAACGTCAGAACGCATCTCCTTATTTTTGCCTTGCTCTGTTGCGAACTTTCTTATTCCGTATAGAAAGCCTTCTCCAACTAGGTTTAGGTGATACACATGAGATTTTTCATATAAATAACAGTACTATGGTATTCATAGATATAATCTTAATCTCTTGAAGCACTGAGTGATTGAGAGATCTTTTGCTTCTTCTTTTTTATTCATATAGTCAACCTCTTTGTAAGGTCATAGACCTTCTGATTGTGTATCTATATACCTAGTGTTGAAACAATACACACAAGAGCATATAGAAGAGCTAGCTAAAGCATGAATTTACATTGCATAGAATTTGCATACCGTGGAAGGTAGTGAATCAATAAATCTTGGATGGTGTTGGGTTAAAGTTGTCGAAGGCTAATCAAAGTTTAAGAGTGTAACGAGAATATTGAAGCAGACTAGTGATAATCCACTAGAGGTGGCAAGCTAGTTGTTTGATAGTTCAAATCTTTTTTTTGGTGGGGGGGGGGGTGGGAGGTTAAATTTATTAGGCAACAACCAAAGAAAAATAGGGACAAGCCCTTTTTGTACAAAACTAAAAGAAGCTAAAGCCTATATACAACTATCTAAGAAGTAAAAATGGAATTATTAAGGTGAAAATTGAGACTAATTTCCCAATTTAGCATTGGTTTATCCACTTTCCTCCATAGTGACACAATTTTAGTGATTTATTGAGCTATATATAATAGAAACAACTTAAGGAACAATCGTACTTTTCCCCATCCAAGTTCTTTGATTTCTTTTATACTATAACCAGTAGACAGTGGTAGCTAAGGAGAGTTTGAACAAAGAAGCTTGAAAAGACTTCCCCTTCATATTATTGGAGGCCCACTGAAGTTCACAATTCCAATCACCCATAGGTATTCTAATATTGCACATTTGAAACATGTCATTCCACACTTGAGCACAGTAGTTGCATTAGAAGAACAGATAGTCTATCGATGCAATGTGTTGATCACAGAGCATATATAAGTCTAAGTCTATAACATACCAAGCTTTGAATTTTTTTTTTTATCGACAAGCTACCTCTACAAGAAAGCTATAAAATGAAAGTGTATTTAGGGACTGCATTTTTGCACCATACTATGGAATGCCATGGACTTTAAGATGAGAAGATCTTAGACTGTCCCAAGCAAACTCGGTAGAAAAACTCCTAGATAAATGGGCTTTATTCTGCAGGAGGATTTTTCATGTAAAATCTTCGTGTCCTTCATATTCTCAGTATTTTTATTATTTTGATATGATACTTGATATACTTAGATTCATTACTTAACTAATTTAACAAAAGAGTTTCTTAGACAATAATCAGCCTCATAAGATTTAGTTTAGTGATGAATACCTATGACATCGGTCATGTCACATCTTGAAACCCACCCTATGCGGATTAGGGAATACAAATACACTTAACCAAAATTCATACAATTACACATTACACCAAGCTTAAATATTACAACAAAAGTAATCACACATGTTACATTCATCCATCAAGTATCTAGATAGGCTAATTTTGTTTAAAACATTACATTACTTACATCAAGTTCGAATACTTATCATAACATTTGCTCTTGCTAGTTCCTGATCACATCAACTATGGGTCCCATACCCCATGTTTACATCTCGTACACATCTAAACTTCATACTTTACTCTAATTGTGAGTCTTATACCTCATGTTCACATCTTGTACATATCTGATCTTCATACTTACACTAACTATGAGTCACAAACCTCACGTTCACTTCAATTCATCACACTTCACTGTAACTATGGGTCTAATACCTCACTTTCTTATCAGAACCTCATACTTCACTTCTTTACCTATAATATCATAGGTAAAATCCATGTGAAATTTACAATAGCGTTTTAAAACAAAAAGTAGTTCATGGTAAAAATATGTCATCAACTGATCACATTTTCAATACAGAATATAGATGCTAGAATCATAAAGAATTTAAGTATATAAACTTGAAACAATAACTTGAAATAAGAAGCATTTCAGGATAATTCAAGTAAAACACATCATTTCATAAAGACATAACAGAATTTTCATTAGTAGCACAAAACGTAGGCCTTTTGTTTTTCATGTGAAACATGATAAATAAATCATTTGTCTGATTTGGAGTGTAAAATACTATTTCTTAAAAAATGGGGTTTTAAGAATCATTTTCATTGAACATAAGGGTAAAACATTTTATCATCAAACTTGAGAATAAAAATATCCTTTTCAGAAAAATGGGGGCTCGAAAACTTTCTTCCATTTCATAACTTTACATCTTTTCACTTTACACGAGAATCTATATTGATCTGGACCCTAAGCTTAACAGGAGGTCAAGACAATTCATCACCTAAACAATAGAGATCTCTATCCTTCTTTTGGATATTACAAGAGTGAGTCTCAAAAGAGTCACCAAATAGGAGTACTTATACACTAATTATCTTACGTTACCAGTTCACAAACAAGTAGCATTTAAAATATTATTTTTCAAGTAGATGTTTTTCATGAGCAATTAAACATAGCTTGCATGAGAAACATTTATTTTCAAAAGAAAATATTTAACATAACTTTGCAAACAGAGTTAAGCATGCTTGAAATAAGAATCGTATAAACAACTGGCATTTAAGTAAGCACATTTTCAATTCACAATAGCATTTTGAAAATAGAACATGAGTTGTGTAAATAAGAGGAATTTGAATTAAAATGTTTTATAAATCTTAGAGTTAAATTCTCCACTTTAAAGTGTAAGATTACTCACATGTGGTCCAAAGTCCACAATCACTTCCTTACTTGCTTATTTGACTTGCCTTAGCACTCATCTCAATTCTATTTCCTTGTTGGTGATCCTAAATCATGGATTAAAATACATTGATACTACATTAGTACACATCTTAGCTTAATTTTTTGCTTACGTAATGTTCTTAGTCTCTTATGGACTTAATCTTACTGATTAGGATTCTCTTACAATCTTTAATTAAGGTTTCTAATACTTTGTGATTCGTCGTGTGATTTATTTTAACCTTTAGGGGTGTTTTAGCAATTTTTTCTTTTATGTCGTATATTGTTTAGCTCATCGTTTGCCTAAATGAATTTTATTTTTTAGTCCAAACGGTCATCAAAACATTGATATAGGTCTTTTAATTCCATCTATACTCTTCTGGTAAACTTCATTCAGTCTTAAGGACGTATTGGTCATTGTTTAGATTGTTATCAAATCTTATTTTTCTTAAAAGGACATCATCATTAAGTCTAGAGTGTCGAAGATAATAATTTTAGACTTTTCGAAACTTAATTTGCCTATCTGTGACTTATATGAAGTCTCGGGGTATTTTCATAATTTATACTTTCATGTGTCCTATTTTTTGATACTTAATATGACAATGTGAACCTCACCATTAGGTTCGGAACATCAAAGAAATTCAGAATAGATTTTCTCTGACATTCAATTGGCTTCAAACATCACTAATGGCGTAATGGTAATTATTATATTTTACGTGTCTAAACTTTTAGGATTTCATTTAATAAAATAGACCCTGTCGTTGGATCTGGAACGTCAAAAAAGTCAGAGTATACGTAGCATTTAATTTAATTAACTTAAATTAATATATATATTATGAATAATTATAACAAAGTGCGATGTGGCTTAGTATTTAGAGTGTGTTTCTTGCACACATGAGGTGGGGGGTTCGAGTCTAGAGAGCTTTGACTCCCTTTATTATTTCTGATTTTTGTGAAACAAATAGCGAATAAGTGGCCCAATCATGGATAGGCTATCCATGTGCCGCTTGGGATTATTAAATTGGCCCACTAACCCCTAACCAAACGCCTTTTATCCGATCTTTAAAACATTTTAAACTTAATCAAAATTGACGTTGTTTTGAATGACCCTTATTGCTCGTGGACCGGGTCCCGACCCGAACCCGATCTAACCCAAAACTCAACCCATCACTGTTCATCGTCTTCCCTAAGACGATGAACAGTAGTCGAAACCCTATTTTTTATTCTAATCGATTTCTAGAAGCTTAATACATACTTTGGCATTCGTTTTGTGGATTGAAACGAACTCAAAAGCTCGATTGAGGTTCGATAATCTTGACTGTAAGTCATTCGGTTTGGGCTTGTTTCTCCATCAAAATTGATGGGGTTTGGCCTATTGTGACTCCCTCAACATGGGGATTCACAATCCATTCAAAGATTCGAGTTTAAGGCTTTAATTGTGAGTTCAGGTTTGGAAACCGTGACCTATAACTTGTGTTTTATCTCTCTCCTTTGGTCTATTTAAGTTAATTTTTGTTGATTTGAGATCATTGTGACCTCTAGTTTAAATCCCAACCTTCCAAATCCTTTTTAGTTTAGGTCGAATCAAACCCATGCTCAGAGGTCCGACAATGGCGATTTGGGGCTGTGTTCAATTCTCTAGGGCCTTTTCAAACCTTATTCTTAGTCTTAAGCTATTATATAAGAATAATAAGATTCATATATTCATTCTAATTCAATTAAATTAAGGCTAATGTGAAATTTTTCTAGAGAGAGAAAACTACATCTCTCTTTCTTCAATTGCTTTTCTACTCCTTCTCTGCCGTATCTCTTCCTTCTTTTTCTCTCACATCCATCTCCTTGCTCAGTCCCATTTTGGGGTTGCAGTATACATATATATATATATATATGTATATTAACTTTGCACTGCCCTTCTCTCTCTCTCTCTCTCTCTACCTCAATTCCATCCAATAACCATCCTCCTTCTAGGCAGCAACTGCAAGGGGCTACAATAACCTTCCCATTCCTCTATTTTCTTATTTTTCAAGCTACAAAGGGCAACCCACTTGCCTCTTTTTTTCCAATAATACACACACACACACACACATCACACACTTGCTTCACACGTACACACACACTTTGGACTCTCTTTATTTTGTTTAATAATTAGGTAATTGTTAAATTTTTTATGTCTAATTTTTCCCTTTTAGCTTTTTTTTATTAGCAAAAAGAAATTTTGATTGATGAAAATGAATGTACGAGAAATACAAACACAAAGCATCAATAAAAAAATGGAATGCACAATGTATCATGACTTCCTAACTTCATCTCAACTAAGTTGGCACCAAACAAGGGAGATAATCATTTGTCATCATAGACCCAAAAGATACAGAAAGCTATATAAAAAAAAAAATACCAAACCTCAATTTGAGCTACCAAAAACTTAATTAGACAAAGCTATATGCAGTATCCCAAGAATACCAAAATCAGCTCCAATACTACGTGTAGCAACCATGCAATACTCTTTAATTCATCATAACCCAAAACCAAAACAATCAGGGCAAAACCACCAACTCCAACAAAAACTTTCCTATAAAAGAAACCTAAGGGAATAAAAATAACCTGAGTTAGGTTAGGTTAGTCTTACCTGGTCATTCAGTCCCACCAACTTGGGTTAAGTTAGTCTTACCCATAATTAGGTTAATCTGTCTAACCTTTATTTGTAACATCGCACTTTGGACTCTAAGAGATTTCCATTAGAGTTACTTTCCTTACATTGCAAGAAGTTTCTCAATTCATTGGGTCAGAATGTTACAGATCATAATTAGTTCTACTTAGTTTTATTAAGTTTTGATTAATTAACTAACAAATTTCGCACACCTTAACTTTCTCTTCACAAGTTGCCCTAGCCCCAATTTTATTTTTAATCTTTCTATAAAATTCTATTTTTTTATTTTAGTCTTCTTTTAAGTACATGTATGATCTAGATCCATCATGCATGGTGATTTGAATGTAGAGAATTTATATAAATTTGTAAGACATAAAGAATTATATGTGTATATATGATCAATTAACATTTTTTGAATTTGAGAAAGACTAAAAAGAGATGGTTAATCGATTCTCTTATTTTTATTGCTCAAACCTAGCCATCCCTAGCTAAATACAAGTGAACCATTCGGAGCAAGCATTTCCATGAGCATTTTGAGTTTTTCTTTTGGTAAGTAAATTGGAACACTGTTTTTTTATTAGAAAATCCATTTTCAAGTAACGTTCGATTAATTACGCATTAATCAATATTGATTATTGGTTTAAGTTTATTTCATGAAAAAAATGTCTATAGTTAAAAATTGTCCCATATTATCACACAAGAGAAAAGGCACAATATAATAATTAGTATCTTAATTAAGTTATTATTAAGTGATCATGCTTGCCTCCAAATCACATAAAAGGAACATCTTTCTACTCTATTAGTGAGTGTCATTATCTTAATATGTTATCTAGGCAATCAAATGAATATCACATGACTTTCTTTTTAGCTAAAAATATAAATAAAATAAAAAATAAATATAAATAAATATAAATATATATATATATATAACAAATTGTGGTTAAGATACCTATTTAAATAAGGAGAATTCTTCATACCTAGTTTAGATTCTATTTGATTGGATAATGTGCCTTGATAAATATGATAATAATAATACTACATTTACTTAAAAAAATTACTAAAAATATTTATATTTATAAGTTGACAATATTTCATTAACTAAAGATCATAATATCTAACTTATATAATACAACTAACTTAAGAAGATAAACATTTTTTTATAAATTCAAAAGTAAATTTAGCATTACTAATAAAATAAAAATAAATGACTCAACTTTTATCTCTCATAAGATGAAATTCAATCATAAATTTCGTGAGCAGTGGACCCACCTTCCCAAGAGGGCAGGCTAGACGTGGGTTACAAGAGTTTGGCTATTTATCATTGCTCAAGTAAATAAAAAAAACATGTTATAATAAGGAGAAAGATTGGACTTTTACTCCAGATGCTAGGGTGGACGCCCACAATATTGAACTGGGAAGCGCCCAAAACAGGGATGAGATTAATCAAAATACACATGATGAGGGTCGTTTTCAGATTGCAATATAATAATTATAATTAGCTTTGGAAGATATTCACATTTGCTTGCACGTCCTCTATAAACTATATCATTGCCCATCTGTCAACATTTGTACTCGTATTAAAAGGACCGCCCAATCTCTCATCATCTTCCCTTCAATCTCTCTCTCTCTCTCTCCAACCACTTTTTGTTTCCGTGCACCCACAAAAAATCAACATCCTAACATCTAGTTATCCACAATTCAGATTGATCCATATCAGCTTAGTGGCTGCTACTAGAAAACCCAGAAAATGGTGAGTGCTATATTCAAAAACCACCCATCTGCAAACGAGCAAGAAGACAATGAAAATTCACCCGAAAATAGCGGAGATTCACCGCCTTCTGGCATGTTTAGTGACAGCAAGATGACTTCTACCTCCTCCCCAAAAAGAAGGTTAGTTTTATATATATACATATATATAGATAGATAGATAGATATAGTTCTTGTTCACCGGAATTGTGCCGGATTCCGATGATGCGTGTGTGTTTTAGGTTTTCATTTTCTTGTTCATGTGCATGATATTATGAAACTAAAGAATACGTGGGATTTGTTTCAGTAGGCGTGCTATACAGAAAAGAGTGGTGTCAGTGCCAATCAGAGACGTTGAAGGATCACGGCTAAAAGGCGAGATGGGTGCTCCTCCGTCTGATTCTTGGGCTTGGAGGAAATACGGACAGAAGCCGATCAAAGGCTCTCCGTACCCCAGGTAATCCTCGTCCTCTCTAACACAGTTACCTAGGGCTTTCTTTCGGTGTAATGCACTGTAAGATTTAATGGCCGAACAAAAGAATATCAATCATCTGATCAAACTCTATGATTTGGCAGAGGGTATTATAGGTGCAGTAGCTCAAAGGGCTGCCCAGCAAGAAAGCAGGTAGAGAGGAGCCGCGTGGACCCCACTATGCTAGTTGTTACGTACTCCTGTGAGCACAACCACCCTTGGCCGGCAGCAAGAAATAACCACCACCACCACAACAACCACCACAACACCACCACCTCCACGTCCGCCGCCTCAACTACAACTACCACCGTCGAAACTTCAGCAGTCACAACTCCAGTTTCAAATTCTGATAACGAGAAGACAGCAGTCTTCGCTAACCAACTTGAACCGGACCCAGATGAGAAGTTTGCCGATCTAGGCCAGGAATCTCTTATTGCCGCCGACCACTTCGGGTGGTTTCCGGAACTGGAATCGACATCTTCCACCATGCTCGAGAGCCCAATTTTAGTGGCAGACAGTCTCGGCGACGTTAACATGGCAATGGTCTTCTCCATGAGGGAGGAGGACGAGTCGCTCTTCGCCGATCTCGGTGAGTTGCCAGAATGTTCGTTGGTGTTCCGGCGAGGGATTTTGGAGAGGGAGGAAGAGCGCCGGCGGTGCAGCTTGACACCGTGGTGTGGTACCACAGGATGAGATCGATTGACACGTGTCGCAGCCGCCCTTGTTTTGACGTTTCTGTCGTAGATATTATAGTAATTTTCAACAAAGGAACGCGTATCGTGCGCCTTAAGATACGAAAATAAATAAATATTTTTTATCTAATTTATTTATTTTAAGTTGCCTAGATTTCAGTGTAGTGAGTAACAAATAAAAATGTCTGATTGGGGATTCTGTCTTGATCTTGCTTGTAATTAGCCTCATGGCCGTCCGTTGCGAACGGCTACCTTCCTGGCCTCTTTACGGTCCATTGGCCCGTTTTCTAAAGAAAAAAAAAAAAAAATTATGTAAAAAGTGAGGAATACTAACGTTACTTTCGTTGTTTCAATTTTTAGGACGCGATTGATATGGTTGCATAAATTACATACAATAATAACATTGTAGATATTGAAACTCCTCGAATGACTAAAACATTGTTTGTTATACTTCTAATCATAAATGTTTGATTTTAGACTTTTTTTTAGCATAATGTTTGATTTTACAGGATAGTTTAGAAAAATTTTAATTTAAGTTACCTCGATTTGCTTCCATTAAGTTATTTGATTTTTGAAAAAATCAACCTCTTGTAATTTGACTAAATTCAAATTTAAATATATCTTAAGCATAACCATAAACCTAACTCGATACTTATTGAACATTAAAAGATTTAAAGCTAGTTCTTTTATACTATATGGAACTAGTTTTGATGTTTTTTCTAATAGACCCTATACTTGATTTAAATAATAAAATTTTTATTTTAAATTATGTATCTCAAATGATGTGAAACTATATCATTAGAATTAGAAAAATATTAGGGCTTTTCAACCACAGGTGTTCAAAATTAATGTTAATTAGGCGTAGGTTCAAGCCTATTCTTTTTTAATCACAGAAGTCCCTTAATAATTTTGTGACTAAAATATCCTTCCATTCATATTCAGAAAAGACTCCTCTAAACTATTTCCAGAATCACGCAATTTATTTCAACAAATTTTTTTAAATTTCAAAACATAATAACTTACAAATTATAATAAAAATTATATATTTAAACTCTAAAAATCGATATCTATCAAACAATATTCATATGGCATATGAAATTTTGAAAGAATAAAAAAAATGCTACAAAATAGTGAAATTTCAATCTAGGGTTTCACTATTTTGTAGAGACAACCAAAATTTCGATATCCCATTGAGAGATTAAACCAAAAAGGAAGAAAAATGAGGCTACTAATACAATAGTTCCAAAATAAGATTTCAAAATAAAAGTGGGGTTCAATTTACACATGAAAGTAAACCAAAAACAACAGAAACAAACATTGAAATTCCACTGTCTTT
This sequence comes from Nyssa sinensis, assembly GCA_008638375.1. NCBI lineage: Eukaryota > Viridiplantae > Streptophyta > Magnoliopsida > Cornales > Nyssaceae > Nyssa > Nyssa sinensis. The sequence goes on along the minus strand of CM018052.1, from coordinate 23,550,017 downwards.
TGCAAAACAGTAAGATTTCACTATTTTGTGAAAATAGTTAAATTTCACTACTTTCCCTAACCTCATGTGATTCAACAATAATAGGAAAAACGAAAAAAAAAATCTTTAAATTGTTTCAAAATTCTCGTCGACAATCAACAAGCTACTTTACATTTGAGCATAAACCTTTCTTTGTAATTTGTTTCAATTCTGTTCATGAATTTACCAAGCGAACCTCCTCTCTTGTATCTCTGTTGGTAGCACTTTGAAGTGGTAGGCCACTTAGGGATGCATGATTGTGATTTTGTGATCTTGATTTATTCTTATACTTGAATGTACTAATTAATGTAGAATGATCGACATAACGCCGCTACCATAAGTTGTATTGATTAGACTGTAAGGACTAAATAGATTGGACTTTAGCACCTAATTAGATTGTTTCGAGCAGCAACCTTTCTTTGTAATGGCATCTTGTTTCTAGTAGTACTACAAAAAATTTTATTTTTAGCGACGCGCCTTATTAGCGACAGCCACATGTGCTTCGCTAAAAGCCACTATTAGCGACGTACATGTTGTGCGTTGCTAAAAGGAGAAAAAAAAAAAATCTCTTTCCCGCGTAAAAAAATTGGCGGGCAACTATTGGCGACGAGAAATAGATTATTAGCGTCGCTAATATTAGCGACACCCATGTGTCCTTAGCTAATAGTCTTCTTAAGTCGAACGATGTCGTGTTGGACTATATTTGGCGACGCACATTACATTATCAATGATGCTCAGTGGGCGCCGCAAAAAACTTCACCCATTTTTTTACCAGCACCGCCCGCAGCAGTTTCTTCTTCTTCTCTCTTCTTTCCCTAAATTTTTCTCACTCTCACTCTCTGTCACTGTTGACCCACGATTCTAGCGACGGGTAAAATCATCATTTGTGTAATAACACGAAATTTTTTTTTTTTTTTATATATGAAAATTTTCTTTCGTTATTAAATTTTTATTATCATTATTATTGTTAAACTTTTTGATGCATGTGTTATATATGTGCATGGTGTATGTATGTGTAGCATGTATATATGTGTGGGAGACTATAAACATGTACATGTGTAGAATGATGTATGTATTGCATGTGTGTATGGATATGTATATGTATATATATATGGTAGTGTGTGTGTGTATGCCACAGACCTGGTGGGTGAGTGTGTGTAGTGTCGGTGGGGTAGTGTGTGTGTTAGTGTGTGTGATGAGTGATATATATATATAGGTAAGTAGGGCAGCTTTGCATTAAATGCAAAGCTGCATGGGGGGAAGAAAGCAGGTGGCTGAGCAGGGTGAGAGAAGTCAAGAAAAGGGGCTGGTGAGAGAGAGAGAGAGAGAGAGGCGTGTGAGAGTTGGTGAAGTTGTATATAGGTGTTGGTCTCGGTTGGGAAGGAAAGAAAAGAAAGAAAAACTGAGAGCAAGGGAGAGAAGAGAGTTCTGAAAAAGGGTACAAGCAGAAGTGGATCAAGAGAAACAGAAGGGGAGGGGGAGCAACCCACAAAGAGAAAAACAGAAATTATAGATAAGTGGGTCATTTCTGTTTTACATTTTAAAGCATAATTTGTTTAGTTTAAAATAGAGGGGTTGAACAAGCATGAAAGTAGAAAAATAATGCAAAAAGAACTATGTAAAATGGTTGAGAAACCAGTAAGAAAAATGGAGTTACAGGTTTTGGAGAATAATCGGATTCTTGATATATTATGTGAGAAACCATGTTTAAGTGACCTAGAAATAATCCTACGAAGTGCAAAAAACTAAATGAAAAAGAAAGAATGAAAAACAGTAGGGAAATAAGCATGAAATTAGAAATTTACAGTTGGCCGGAGATTTGGCCATGGACCTTTGAGCCCTATTTCGTGAAAATCTAGTGGCTAAGATGCTAAACCGACCTTAGGAATGAAATCTACATGAAAAACTCTAGTGAACGGCATTTTTAAAACCTTGAAAAATCGTCGAAAAAATCTCGCCGGCGCCAGAGAAGGCTCCGGAACCCTACCGGAGGCTCACCGGGAAATCGAGGACGAAGGGACACTGTGCGGGTCGGGTTTCGGGTCCAGGTCGGGTTCGGTTCGGGCAGGGCAGAACCGCCCCTGCCACGTGTCGCTCCCATGTTTTAAATTAAAAACCCAATTGAGACTGTTTGGCTGCAGGTTTAGGAAATTAAGAATTTGAAATTAAATTGAAACAGGGATATCCTATCCCTGTTCTCGGATTGGCCCCTGTTTGGTTAACCGGATTGAGAATAAGGAAATTGAAAATTGCGAATTGACCCTTGAACTTTTAGAAATTTAAACCTTGACCTAGAACTTTTTGAAATTTCACTTTGACCCCTGAACTTTAGAAAAATTATGATCTGACCCTCCTGAATAAAATATTAATAAAATATTAATTAAATTAGTTAATTAATTAGTTAATTAAATTAATTTAATTAATTAAATATTCTGAATTAATCTGGAGTCCAAATGGGGCAAGTCATTAGTGTATTTTGACTATCTCGACCATTCTGAGACCAATGGTGAGGTCCGTTTTACGAGATGGGGTCCCAAAAAAATAAAAGAACCGTAGTGACCTTTAAAATTATCAAAATGCCCCTAAATTGAAGTACAGTCAAACGAACTCCGAATTAAGCAAACAAATAGTGAAACTTTATTATCTCGAACATTCCGGACTCAACTGTAGAGTCCGTTTTGTGAAAAGAGGTCACAAAATGTAAGGACCCGTGAAAAGTGCAAAATGACTGTTTTGCCCTTTTGAACCCAGATGTCCGAATTGAGTTCTACAAGAACCTAAACTTATTTTTTTCGACGTCCTAGACTCAATGGCAGAGTTTAATTTAGCAGAATGGAAACCTATGAATTAAATGTCATAAAATTTGATGAATAGCATAAATTCAAATGACAATAGACTGAGTTGTAATTTATGCTCTTAGGGACACTGACAGGACAAGAGAGGGCGATCTGATTTCCTGCATTGTCATTGACCAGTTTAGTTACATATCGTGGACGATCTCCTAGGGTTGAGACCATCCCGTCAGATATGGTGTTTTGCTAATGCTAGAAATGAAGTTAAGTTAGGAATGTTCTGTGAATGACTGGCATGACTTATGTGTTTATGTGGAATGTGTTTACTTGATGATTTAGAATTGGTTGTTCACATGCTTACATGTTACTTGTACTTTATGATTGTTTAGTGAATGATGAACGTGAATCATTACGTGTGTATATGTTGATTATATGAGATATGCTTACATGTGGAATCAGCTGGTGATTTATGTATTATTGTCTCGAGCATGCTATATTGTGGAAACCATGTTTCATTGAGATTGCATTGGCATATTGGCATATGATGAATTCTTTGAGAACATGGCGTGGGTAAGCACGTGGTGCTTTGCATTATGAGGGTGTAGATCCTGTAGTGAAAAACCCAAAATTGGCCATTACATTGGTACTCCGTGCCATCGGGGAGTACCCGTAAACGAGACATGGGTTGTGGCATAGAGTTGTGCATGGGTGCGTCACGCATACCATTCATATATATATATATATATATATATGTATTACTGCGATGCTTTGAATGTCATTTAGATATAAATGTACACTTTGCACATGCCACGCCTTAACTTTATTTCTTGCATTAGCACTTCCTCATACCAGCAGTTGAGCTGACCCATTCGTGGGCAACATTTTTTCAGATGAGGACCCTCCAGCCACTTGAGATTCTGTGATACCCTGATAGGGTGAAGCACGCGGTGTATATTTTGGACCATAGGACTTGTATTTTTTCATGTAAGGGCTTAAGCTCGAATGACCTATGAACAATGCAGTTGTGCAATGTATTTTATGTTATTGTATGTATTGATGGGAATGGAGGCTTGCTTAGTAGATTTATTTATATTTATCCTTTTATTTATTTTATTTTGTCTCGTCAGTCGCGCCTCGGGTTTGTAGAAATTCGGGGCGTGACAGCGTGGTATCAGAGCATAGGTTCGAATACCTAGAGATTGTGGGGTGTTATTTAACACCATGAGACCCTAGAGAAGAGAATGAGACTTAGAGTGAACTGTTAGTGGCATGCGATAGGATTTTGTGTGCTATGTGTTTTTATATACTTGAAGCATGATTTGTTGAAATTACGTGTTGATTGATGATATATTATGATGCATGATTATGTGATTTAATGTGGTACGATGCATGACATGTATATTGTGTGAGAATTTGTTAAGTGTATATTATGGCATGCTATAAGTACTCCCTAGTCGTTGATAAGAATATGACTGAGCTTTTGTCTAAAATATTTTATATACACATGTTGCATTGGTGTGCACGAGTATGCACTATACTTGATTTCCCGGTAGATAGGGAGCATGCGAATTTTTTTTTTTTTTTTGTGGTAGTGGTTGACTAAGATTAGAAACTCGTGTCTATGTGATAGACCGTATACTTTATGGGATAGATGGTGTGCCTAGCTAATTGAAGTGTAGGTTATACACTTAGTTATCTACACGGTAGACATTATGCCTAGTTACTTAGGAGACAAGTTGTAAACCTGGTTGTTTACCTGGGTGACCGTTGTTTGTGGATTCCATATAAGTGCACTAGGTTAGTAACCAATTTTCATGGATTATAGTACTATGACTATGATATTTATACAGACTGGATTGGTATCGGGTCTTGAGTTACAGTTGATGGGTGGCACTCCATCGGCCAGTAATAAAAGGAGCTGTGATCCATGAAGGGTTATCACCTAGCTATAAAAGTAAGAGATAATAAAAGACACATCAAACCTTAAAATGCTAGAATAAGGATTTGGACTTGTGGAGCTTTTGTGTATAGAGGGCTATGTTAGAACTCGGTGTAAATTGTTTAGTGTAACCAACGGGTGGTGATGATTGACATTAGTTAGGTAGGTATTGATTAGGCAAGTATGTCATGACATATTGTGGTTGTTACTTCGAAATTGTGAAGTGTTGACAAGTACCTATTTAATATTCCTTTAACACATGTGTCTAATGAAAAAAAATGGGGTATTAATTTTTCTTCTCTTTGAACTTGTAGACATGCCACCGAGACAAGCTACTCCCAGACTTATACCACCTAGACACGATGAGCCTAGGACCACTGCACCACCGTGGCATAGTTGGCCCCGAGCTGCTACTTCTGCAGATGGTGCAGTTGAGGAGGCCGTCACTTTTACACCTGCTCCAGTGGAGGTAGGTAAGACTAGTGGTTCTAGGGACATAGCAACTATTATGCAGGAATGCCTTCACACTATACAGGAGGTAGTGACGAGAGCTGTCAGGGCTGAGAGAGAGTTGGCTGAGCTTAGAGGAGTTAGAGAGCCCCAGATCCAGAACGGGGCGACTCCAGCATAGATCCCTAGGTCTACCCCGATATACACTGGTAAGAGACCATCGAAGAGGTCTCGAGCTCGTGCTTCTTCCACACGGATATCTATACCTGCCCAGACTCGCACTGGTAGGAGACGATTGAAGAGGTTCTGGACTGGTGCTTCTTCCACATCCATATCCACATCCCAAGGGACCATTATTTGTTTTTATTGTAGACAGCCTGGCCACAAGATGGTCACTTGTCCTTTGAGGGACCCCAGCTTGAGACAGAGGATCGAGTCTAGTCAGGAGTCATTTCCATCACCAGTACAGAGTCAAGGACGGGGGACTCCACGACTTTGTTTTGTATGCCACCAGGCTGGCCATGTTAGGGCCAATTGTCCTCAGAGGCCGATTTCCCAGGACTTAGAGGAGCCACATTACTATCCGTATACCCACGTGCCTCTGCCACGGCCACTATTGGGTCAGGGACCTCCGGCACCGTATTTTCAGCATGCACCTACAGCATTGAGTGTCAGGACTCTCAGTCAAAAGGGTGGTAGGCAGGACCAGACCACTCAGAGTGGTGTTATGCAGTAGCCAGCCTAGAGTCACCTATTCTTTTGGACCTTCAGAGCCTTGAGATACATTTTTTTGTGTTTAGTTTATGGACTAGCATATTGATAGACCATAGTGCATCTCCTTTATTCATATTTACTATGTTGACATGACGTTAGGGGTAGTGTGATGCTGACGAGAATCTGTAGAGATTACTCGATAGAGGTAGCTGACCACATGCCTTATTTGGATTCTTCATCTTATTTGATGCGTCTAGTATTGGTATTATGTTGGAGATAGATCGGTTATTTACACTTTAGACGAGTATAGGCTGCTACAAGGGAAGAGAGACAGTGTGTACTCCTGAGGGAGATGCTTTTCTTTATTTCATGGGGTGTCTGTAGATCTTTTTTTTAGATTGACTTTATTATGGGTTAAGAGGGGTTAGACTTTAAGTTGAATTGGGTTGGTTTGGGATTGCATGATTAGATGAGTGCTTGTACCTTAGTTTGTGAAATTGTACAATGTGTGGTATGCTTGGTTATTGATGATCTAGGATTTAATGCTTGCCTTTATACAGTATAACGAATGAGGTTAAATAGTAAACTGTATGCTTGTTGTCTGTGAGATAGGCTATGAGCCTGGATATCCGTAAGGTTGGGAATATGCCTGGTTACCTGTACAACGGATTATGTACTTATTTATGTATATGTGTATTCCTGGAATGAAATTTTATACTGGGTGCTAATGTGGTAAGCTACGTGTTAGCTATTGAATGTTGTATGTTTGCTCTATATAAGCATGCTAGTTTAGTGACCATGATAGTACTGCGAATTATGATTTTTTTTTTTTTTTTACACAGACTAGCTGTTATTAATGCATGTATAAGAGAATGCTTAAACGTGTTTATATGTGTGCGTTGATACATGTGTGTGAAAATTGATATATGTTCGTAAGGGAAATTGGTGAAGAGTTTCACTAATATTCTATTCTTCTGAACCTTGGTATATTGACTTAAACTTCATGATTAGAGTACATAAACTACACTGTCTGCATTTGTATACCTAGTCGGCATATGCGTACATGAAATGGATAGGCTAGTCCTCATCAGTACATGACACTTAGTCTCGGTTATATATAGACTAAGGTGGGAGATGATAGCTTTACCTTTGGATTGTACTGTTGATATCTCGTGGGTAATTAGGGTACTTAGAAAATATTGGATGATAGATTACATTGTGGTACAGATGACGTGTATTTATGCCATTGGGATAAATCACTAGGTGATTTCATGGATTAATTTGAGGTGGGGAACCATGTGTTCCTCAAGGTATCTCCCAGACGAGGTTTGGGGAGATTTGGGCACGGTGGGGAGCTATCGCCACGATTTATAGGCCCCTTTGAGATTCTTGGGAGAGTTAGTGAAGTGGCTTATAAGCTGGCATTACCACCGCAGCTATTAGGAGTTTATGATGTTTTTCATGTGTCGATGTTGGGAAAATACCATCCTGACCCCTCCCATGTGTTAGATTGGGTAGATCTTCAGCGAGAGGGGGACGCTTCTTATGACCAGAGGCCCATAGAGATATTGGACTCGAGGGACCAGGTTTTGCGAGGCAGGACCATCCCTTTGGTCAAGGTCCGTTGAAATCATCATGGGGTTGAGGAGGCTACTTGAGAGCGTGAGGTTGAGGTCCGTACTAGATATCCCGAGTTGTTTGATCAGTGATGTATTTTTTTTTGTTTTATGTTATTTTAAATTTCGGGACGAAATTTTTGTTTTAAATTTCGGGACGAAATTTTTGTGAGGGGAGGATGTAATAACCCGAAAATTTTTTTTATTTTATATATGAAAATTTTCCTTAGTTATTAAATTTTTATTATCATTATTATTGTTAAACTTTTTGATGCATGTGTTATATATGTGCATGGTGTATGTATGTGTAGCATGTATATATGTGTGGGAGACTATAAACATGTACATGTGTATAATGATGTATGTATTGCATGTGTGTATGGATATGTATATGTATATATATATGGCAGTGTGTGTGTATGCCACAGACTTGATGGGTGAGTGTGTATAGTGTCGGTGGGGTAGTGTGTGTGTGTGTCTAGTGTGTGTGATGAGTGATATATATATATATAGGTAAGTAGGGCAGCTTTGCATTAAATGCAAAGTTGCATGGGGGGAAGAAAGCAGGTGGCTGAGGAGGGTGAGAGAAGTCAAGAAAAGGGGCTGGTGAGAGAGAGAGAGAGAGAGACGTGTGAGAGTTGGTGAAGTTGTATATAGGTGTTGGTCTCGGTTGGGAAGGAAAGAAAAGAAAGAAAAACTGAGAGCAAGGGAGAGAAGAGAGTTCTGAAAAAGGGTACAAGCAGAAGTGGATCAAGAGGAACAGAAGGGGGGAGCAACCCACAAAGAGAAAAACAGAAATTATAGATAAGTGGGTCATTTCTGTTTTACATTTTAAAGCATAATTTGTTTAGTTTAAAATCGAGGGGTTGAACAAGCATGAAAGTAGAAAAATAATGCAAAAAGAACCATATAAAATGGTTGAGAAACCAGTAAGAAAAATGGAGTTACAGGTTTTGGAGAATAATCGGATTCTTGATATATTATGTGAGAAACCATGTTTAAGTGACCTAGAAATAATCCTACGAAGTGCAGAAAACTAAATGAAAAAGAAAGAATGAAAACAGTAGGGAAATAAGCATGAAATCAGAAATTTACAGTTGGCCGGAGATTCGGCCATGGACCTTTGAGCCCTATTTCGTGAAGATCTAGTGGCTAAGATGCTAAACCGACCTTAGGAATGAAATCTACATGAAAAACTCTAGAGAACGGCATTTCTAAAACCTTGAAAAGTCGCCGAAAAAATCTCGCCGGCACCGGAGAAGGCGCCGGAACCCTACCGGAGGCTCACCGGGAAATCGAGGACGAAGGGGCACTATGCGGGTCGGGTTTCGGGTCTGGGTCGGGTTCGGTTCGGGAGGGGCAGAACCGCCCCTGCCACGTGTCGCTCCCATGTTTTAAATTAAAAACCCAATTGAGACTGTTTGGCTGCAGGTTTAGGAAATTAAGAATTTGAAATTAAATTGAAACAGGGATATCCTATCCCTGTTCTCGGATTGGCCCCTGTTTGGTTAACCGGATTGAGAATAAGGAAATTGGAAATTGCGAATTGACCCTTGAACTTTTAGAAATTTAAACCTTGACCCAGAACTTTTTGAAATTCCACTTTGACCCATGAACTTTAGAAAAATTATGATCTGACCCTCCTGAATAAAATATTAATAAAATATTAATTAAATTAGTTAATTAATTAGTTAATTAAATTAATTTAATTAATTAAATATTCTGAATTAATCCAGAGTCCAAATGGGGCAAGTCATTAGTGTATTTTGACTATCTCGACCATTCTGAGACCAATGGTGAGATCCGTTTTATGAGACGGGGTCCCAAAAAAAAAAGAACCGTAGTGACCTTTAAAATTATCAAAATGCCCCTAAATTGAAGTACAGTCAAACGAACTCCGAATTAAGTAAACAAATAGTGAGACTTTATTATCTCGAACATTCCAGACTCAACCATGGAGTCCGTTTTGTGAAAAGAGGTCACGAAATGTAAGGACCCGTGAAAAGTGCAAAATGACTGTTTTGCCCTTTTGAACCCAGATGTCCGAATTGAGTTCTACGAGAACCTGAACTTATTTTTTTCGACGTCCTAGACTCAATGGCAGAGTTTAATTTAGCAGAATGGAAACCTATGAATTAAAAGACATAAAATTTGATGAATAGCATAAATTCAAATGACAATAGACTGAGTTGTAATTTATGCTCTTAGGGACACTGACAGAGCAGGAGAGGACGATCTGATCTCCTGCATTTTCATTGACCAGTTCAGTCACATATCGTGCACGATCTCCTAGGGTTGAGACCATCCCGTCAGATATGGTGTTTTGCTAATGCTAGAAATGAAGTTAAGTTAGGAATGTTCTGTGAATGACTGGCATGACTGATGTGTTTATGTGGAATGTGTTTACTTGATGATTTAGAATTGGTTGTTCACATGCTTACATGTTACTTGTACTTTATGAATGTTTAGTGAATGATGAACGTGAATCATTACGTGTGTATATGTTGATTATATGAGATATGCTTACATGTGGAATCAGCTGGTGATTTATGTATTATTGTCTCGAGCATGCTATATTGTGGAAACCATGTTTCATTGAGATTGCATTGGCATATTGGCATATGATGAATTCTTTGAGAACATGGCGTGGGTAAGCACGTGGTGCTTTGCATTATGAGGGTGTAGATCCTGTGGTGAAAAACCCAAAATTGGCCATTGCATTGGTACTCCGTGCCATCGGGGAGTACCCGTAAATGAGACATGGGTTGTGGCATAGAGTTGTGCATGGGTGCGTCACGCATACCATTCATATATATATATATATATATATATATATATATATTACTGCGATGCTTTGAATGTCATTTAGATATAAATGTACACTTTGCACATGCCACGCCTTAGCTTTATTTCTTGCATTAGCACTTCATCATACCAGCAATTGAGCTGACCCATTCGTGGGCAACATTTTTTCAGATGAGGACCCTCCAGCCACTTGAGATTCTGTGATACCCTGATAGGGTGAAGCACGCGGTGTATATTTTAGACCATGGACTTGTATGTTGTAATGTAAGGGCTTAAGCCCGAATGACCTATGAACAATGCAGTTGTGCAATGTATTTTATGTTATTGTATGTATTGATAGGAATGGAGGCTTGCTTAGTGGATTTATTTATATTTATCCTTTTATTTATTTTATTTTCTGTCTCGTCAGTCGCGCCTCGGGTTTGTAAAAATTCGGGGCGTGACAATTTGAAAGCAGCATTCGCTATATCTCCTCCATTCGAGTGAAAACTGCAAGCGAAAGAGTCTTTGGCCGCCACTTCGGTTCTGTCGTTCATCGTCCCTCTCTTTAATCTTGAGCAGGTTTATTATGGTTCACTTATCTACGGTTCTCTTTTTGTTTTCTATATCTACGAACCTCTAATTTCTATTTGGCTAAAAGTCTAGGTGTTTTCTGATTTGGGATTTTTATCTGTGAGATTAAAGCACAATTTGTGCCATAGTGTTTGTTTATCCTGTATATTCAGTGTATTCAGTTATGGGTAAAGTTCATGTATCTTTAGCGAGATTCAAAGGCCTTTAGCTTCAAGTGTGTTGTATATGTTTTTTTTTTTTTATTTATATCTATAGTTATTAAGTTTAATACTACAAATCTCTCCACGAGTTTAAGATTTGTTTGCTTTTTGAATCTCAACTAGTGGGCATGATTTATTTTAAGGGTTCACTTTTAGTGTTTTAAGTTAAAATTTCCTGATATTGATTGATAAAGAAACCCAATAAGATAAAGAATAAAAGAAAAGATTCATGGGCTTTGATACTTTCTTTTCCCGATTCGACAAATGATAGGGTGAGCAATTCTGCCTTTATGAACTAGACATCTAGATTGGGATATTCAAGCAACCACTTAATAAACTGAATATTTTTTTTACTTCTGATAATTACTTAATAAACAGAACATTGAGAGGGAAAAAGTTAAGATCGGTGGAAAATTGATGGGATTTTCCCCTTTTTTCATTTTGATAAGAAATAAGTACCTCCCATTTGAACATATTTTGGACAAGTAATGCTAGCTATATATCAAAGGTTTTTTCTTTTGCACTTTTTGTTATTACTGTTTACAATTTCATTACGTTTATAATAATTTCATTTTCTCTTGGTGTGATGATTACGAATTCTTGGCCACTTAATTTTTCCTCCTCCAATTACAGGCTGATTCAGCAGCTCTACTGTATAAGAAGACTAGGCTTGTCCGCATTTGTGGTCTTGGTGGATGCTATACTTGTGGTGCAACTGGAGAAGCTAAATTTGTTAGTGCCCGTGGGTGAGTTTATTGCCAATTTCTTGCAAATAATGCTATAGCATAAAGTTTGTTGCCATGGAAGCTTCAAGCACATGCATATTGGGAAAATCTTCTTTTGATGTTTGTTGATCACATATCTTTATAGATAGCTCACATACATGAATTACTTCGGTATAATGAAAGTCAGAACTATGTTGAACCATAGTTTTTGGTTGCATACTTCGGTATAGTGACATTAATTGTGATTTTTAGTGATGTTCTTTTTTATGATTTTAATAGGTGTGGAGAGGCCTATCGATCAGACACTAGGCAGCTGAGGTGGAACTTGAGGTGTTGGCTGAACTGGTGGTTCAGAGGGGAAGTTTGGCAGAGATCAATTCTTTCAGGTTTGACATTTTTGTCATGGCCCTAGAAGAAATTGTCGGCATAATATAGTTTGGCCTTTTGATCTTTATATATTGAGGCATGATTTATGGCTTTGAACTTTTGAATTAATTGAATTTGATTTTATAATATTGTTGTTATTGCAAATTTTAATTATAAAAAAAGACTACACATCACTATCTTTTTATGTAACATCAATTGCACCAAAAAAATGTCCACCTAAGGTTAGCCCCTGGTCTAATATTCACCAAATTTTATGTAAATTAATAAATAATTTATTTGTAGGATTATTATTTGAATAAAATTTAAAATGTTGGATATCATGATCTATCTAGTGTGACACACATTTATAACTTTATAGTTGAAATCACACACATACACACTATTCTCAAAACGCTGCGCCCTATTCTTTCTCTCTCTCTCTCTCTCTCTCTCTCTCTCTCTCTCTTTGTTTTTTCCCCTTGAATCAAAGCTTCTTACCCGCCGCAGATCGAGCTACCTGAGAAGAACATCTTGAAGCTACTTGAGCTACCTGAATCAAAGTTTCTTCTATAAGCTCAAATCTTGAAGTTTGTTGAGGTTTGGAGGTTTCAGATTCGTTCAGGTGTGGCTTCGACATAGGTTTCGAAACTGAATATCTCGGGCGACGTAGATATCTTTTCTTGTGCAAGATTCACCAAAGGCTTCAAACGTAGCTGTCTTTTCCAGGTTTTCGTGCATCTCTTCAAGCATTTTTTCTAATGCAACACTTTATTCATTCATAGATTAAATGGTCTACTACCACCATATTTATAGTTTCCACAGAATCAACAAACTTACTGTGTTCAAGCTCGACACAGTCAGGAATTCATAATTTCTTTTCTCATGAGATCTAATTTTATTTCTCAAGAAAACATTTATTACTCTTCTCATGGATTTGTAAATCTTGGCTTTTTGTGCTAACTCACCCTTAATGAAAGATTCAGAAAGCCGAAGTTTATTCAGTTATGCATTTACCATGTCCAGATGAGTCTGTAAAATGCCATTTGAAGTCTCTAAATTTTTTTTTTTTTTTTTTTATAGTCTGTAAACTGCCAGTTGAAGTGTCTAAATGTATCTTTGGTTTTCCATATCAATGGCATTTGAAAATGAGTTCGACATAGGTTTGAAACATTATTCTAAACACAGTCCCAAACACAGATAGGAGCAAGGGGCCTACAAGTGGGCTAGGCCGGGTTGGGGTCTAGTCCATCCTAAATTTTAGGAAGTAAGTCATTTTTCAAATTAGTTTATTTTAAAATTTTAGCTCAATATAATTTTTATTCGTTATTTCTCTCATTTATTACTTAAAATTTTAGTTCACACCTTAATTTTTTTACCCAATCCAACATTTAAACTAAAAAAATTTTCAAAAAATTTCTAATCCTACTCTAAATTTTTTCCTAATTTTGCCCTTAAATAAAAGATGTGTTGAAGGTGCAACTAGTAATGCACTTCCCTGGTGAAGTGTATGTGGCTGACAAATAAATTAGTTAAAAAGCAAGAATCATGGGAACATCAAATATGGGGTCCCTGCCATGGTCTTGCATTTATTCTTGAATATGATAGTTAGGTCCTCGGTGTTAAATAGTTATAGATTTATCTGATTGCTTATAATCCATACATACACATCCAATGATACATTGATAGTATGGATAAAAAGGGTGATGTTTGAGAAAAGTTAGATGTACACATTCTATTTTCATAAGTAAAGAGATTGTTTTTTGTAATTTGGATTCGTGACTTTCAAATTATAATATAACAATCTTATTGTTACACTAATCTTACCGAAGAGACCATACATTGATAGTATGAATTCCAATTTGTGTTAAGACTGCATGGATTAAACTGGATTAAACACACTATTCTAAACATGAAGAGAATTCCAATTTCAAATTATCTTCTTTTTGTTTTTTGTGAGAGAAATTATAGTAACATCTCATTTTGCCCTGTCTAGTTAAGAGTTTTTCAATTGCTGTAAATCTGTCCACAAAACAGCTATTATATGAGCCCAATTTTATGGTTTTTTTTTTTAGGGAGGGGGGGTTCAAAAATGAGTTTGAGAGGTAAAACACGATTAGTAATCCAAGATTTGTGTCAGTTCTTCCATGATTTTTGTTTTGCAAAAGATTTCTTAGTTTTCTGAGCTAGAAGTTGGGTATTTTTTTTTTATTGACTTAGTTTTTTATGAAAGAATTCTCATACAATATTCAAAATTAATGATTGTCTTATACTTACGTTAGAGTTTAATTTAAAATTACATTAAATTTGGTCATGGAGATATAGGAGGCCTAAAAGAGCTAATGGATGGGAAGGGGACTCTCAATAGATAGAAAAAATAAAAAAAAATAAAAATAGGAAAAAAGCATAGGCGAATTTATGATATTTTGATGTGAGTGTTGAGTGCTGAGATGGAATAATGTCATTGGTTTTCCTAAACCATTTGCGTGACAGATCATTTATAGACTTTAATTGTTTCTGCCTTTAAAATCAAATAGAGATTAAATTTAATATGTTAGTTTAACCAAAAACAAAAATATCTAGTGTGTCACACACACACACACACACACACGCACACACTCTAGATGGCCGACCAACTATCTAGTGTGTCACACGTTTTATTAAAGAAAAAAAATAAAAACTTTCACAAATTAAAGTAGCTACGACTCCGTGAAAGACCTTACCGTTTGATTTTTTATTTTTTTTTAGGGATTACTTCGTGAAAAAAAATATTATGGTGATTGTTTTGTTAGTTAGCAATTGCATTCATGTAAGCCTAGCCTCGTTCGGGAGTCATTTTCATCACATGTGAATCTTGTCGTGAAATTGATTTGCGATTGGGCTCATGTGTATGAAAATCGATTCTTGAATTGTCCAGAGAAAACAGTTCGGGAATGCATAAATCTGCATTGCAATCAATAGCTCATGCTTGAATATTCCATATAACAAAATTTCAGCACGGTCTCTTATTGTTCTCTGGGTATATATTTAGGCCTGCTAACGTCTATCTCATATACTTGAAGAACCGTGGGGAGATGCTGCCGAAATTTTGTCCGAGTGGAATCAAGCATTTGATTTGCTGCTGATTGCAATGTAGATTGTGCATTCACGAATGGGATAGGACCACTTTACCCTTTAGAGAGAAGTTTGAGGTGATAGGATTCATGTTTCATATTTATAGTGAGTATCATTTTTGACTTGTATTAGGTAGACGAAAATGGATAAGAGTTGGATGGACTTGAGGGATAGGCATTTGCCAGGGTATGTGAAGGGGATCAAAGATTTCATTGAGTTTGCTCGTGCATATGCAGATAGGAGAAATAGGATAAGATGTCCATGTACGAGGTGCAATAATAGGGATTATATACACATAGATGAGGCCAAAGACCACCTACTTCTACACAGGATGGACAAGAAGTATTCATGTTGGAAATTTCACAGGGAACATCGTGACGTACGAGTGGTATTTGAGGATGAAGAAGAAAATGACGATGATGAAGGTGGTGATAATGTTGGGGTTGGTTACGAAGGCTTGCCACAAATGCTGGCAGACTTGTAAGAGGCTACAATTGGGGCAAGTAGTCATAGGAGTGACACAGGACAATCAGAAGCGGTTGAGTCCTTGTTGAGGGAAGCAAGGCAACCGTTATATCCAAGTTGTGATAAGTTTTCGAAATTGGACTTTCTTGTGAAACTTTTTCATATTAAGACCATCAACCGATGGAGTAACAAATCATTTAATATGGTCATTGAATTGATTAAAATAGCACTTCTTACTAGGGAGACCCTTCCGAAATCATATTACGAAGTGAAAAGAATATTAAGAGATATGGGCCTCGGGTATATTCCCATACATGCTTACAAAAATGATTGCATGTTATTTTGGAAGGAGACTGAACAATGTATAGAGTACATGGTGTGCCACGAACCCAGGTACAAGATGAATGAAGGAAAGAGCAAGACAATTTCGCACAAGGTGCTAAGATATTTTCCCTTAAAACCTAGGGTACAAAGGTTGTACATGTCTCAGAAGATGGCAGAAGATATGCGGTGACATAAGAAGAAGCGTGTTGCTGAGAAAAATGTATGTAGGCATTCGGGAGATTCTCAATCTTGGGCTGAGTTTGATAGAAATCATGAATGGTTTGCAAATGAGCCGCGTAATGTACAACTTGGGCTTGCTAGCGACGGTTTCAATCCGTTCAGTGACATGAGTAATGCTTATAGCATGTGGCTGGTGTTGCTTGTGCCGTATAACTTGCCACCATGGAAATGTATGAAAGAATCATTTATCTTCATGTCGTTGCTTATTCTAGGGTCGAAGTCTCCTGATAATGAAATTGATGTGTACTTGCGTCTTTTTAGTGGATGAGTTAAAGGAATTGTGGGAGGTGGGAGTAGAGGCATACGACATCTCTAAGAATGAGACATTTCAATTGCATGCAGCATTACTGTGGACCATAAATAACTTTTCAACATACGGGAACTTGTCTGGGTGGAGCACTAAGGGGTATCTGGCATGTCCAGTTTGCAATAAGGATGCATGTTCCCTACATTTGTCCAATGAAAAGAAGATATGCTACATGTGTCATCGTCATTTTCTACCGCCATCACATGGCTGGCGAAATCGGCAAAAACATCTGTTTGATGAAAAAATTGAGTGCAGATTGTCACCTCCATTATTGTATGGTAAAGACGTGTTGGCGCAATTGGTCATTCAACCAGTGAGGTTTAGGAAGATACCAGGTACTAAGAAGGGGAAGCGTACTAATGTGGAGTTAAATTGGAAGAAGAAGAGCATATTTTTTTATTTTCCGTACTAGGAGACCTTTAAGTTGAGGCACAATTTGGATGTTATGCACATCGAGAAGAACATTTGTGATAATGTGCTGGACACTTTAGTGAACATTGAAGGGAAGACAAAGGATACTGTTAAAGCCCGGTTGGACTTGCATGAGCTAGGAATACGGAAAGAGCTGCACCTCATACATAACGGTGATAAATATATCGTGCCTCCTGCACAGTATACATTATCATCCGCAGAGCGAATGAAGATTTGCGAGTGGTTTAAATCGGTAAAGTTCCCAGATGGATATGCATCGAATATATCTCGGTGTGTAAATGTTATAGATGGCAAAATATCCGGATTAAAGAGCCATGACTGCCATGTCCTTTTACAATGACTTCTTCCGGTTGCACTACGTAGATATCTCACCAATGACATTTCGACTACCTTAACTGAGTTGGGCTACTTCTTTAGAGAATTATGTGCGAAGACATTGAATTTGGAAGTACTTGAAAAGCTCGAAAGGGATGTTGTCGTGATCCTCTACAAGTTGGAAAAGATTTTCCCTCTAGCTTTCTTTGATGTAATGGTCCACTTAGCTGTACGTTTGCCTCATGAGACAAAAATGGGCGAACCTGTCCAATACCGTTAGATGTATCCAATAGAAAGGTACATTTAATTTTATGAATTGTGTCATCTATCCATCCTAACTATTTTAATGTATAACTAATTAATTATTAAAATATATATTTGTACACATTGAAGCAATACGTGCATAACAAAGCACGACCGAAAGGGTCAATTGCTGAGGCTTATATTGATGATGAATGTCTCACCTTCTGCTCTATGGATCTTGAAGATATTGAGATAAGGTTTAATCGTCAAGAGCGAAATTCTGATAGATGTCCAGGGCAACAACGAACTGGCCTTGCGGTGTTTAATTGGAATGTGCTACCAATAGGTGCTCGTATATATGAATGGTGTCATCCTCAAGACTTGGAAAAAGCCCATTATACCGTACTCAACAACTGCAATGAGACATTGCCATATTTTAAGTAAGTTTATCGAAATCATTGCAATACTACGTTAGTACACAAATGTAAGTTACATATAATATATCTAATCATATGCAATGAGCATACGATCGAGCTTCAGAGAGAACATGTATCAAGTTCTGATCTAGAGCAAAGACAACAAAATTTGTTTCCAAAGTGATTCGGAGAACGTGTAAGAATAGGTTTCAATTAATTGTAATTATATTAGTTAATGCATTTGTATTCAATTAATTTTGTACTTGTATTGAATTCATAGATGAAGCTATTACGCCACCAACAATCTCCTGAGGCGTATGATCAATTATATTCCTTGGCATATGGTCCTGATCAAAGGATATCCCGCTACACCGGTTTAATTATTGATGGTGTTTGATTTCACACGAGGAAACATGAGGTCAGTCGGTGAACACAGAATAGCGGGTTCCTTGTTCAAGGAGATGGTGACGCAGGATAAACTGTAGAGTAAAATGGTGTTTTACAAGACATCATACAGTTACATTATTGCTACGGTCATTCTGTGTATATTTTTAAATGTGATTGGTAGGATGTAAGTAATAAGAAAACTGGAATGCAGATCGATAAGCACTTCATAAGTGTTAATACGTCACGTACGACATTTAAAGATGATCCGTATGTTTTGGCTTCGGTTGCAAAACAAGTTTTCTATTTGAAGGACACAAGATACAGAGGTGATTGGCATGTTGTCCAAAAAATAAAATCAAGAAATGTTTATGATGTACTAGAAGTTGGCGAGGGAGATGAAGATTTGGAGAGGATTGAGGAGGCACTACAAGAAGAGTCTCAATCTGCCAGCGATGGTGTTGTCCGGCATGATCAAGAAGATGTTACGTCATATCGGTTGAATAGAACTGATGTAGAACCAGATCATGTCGTAGCTTCCGATGTCACCAATACCACACCATTAGATCTGAGGGATGCAACTTTCATTAATGATGATGATGACGAGGAAAGTGATTTTGCTGATGATACATTGTTAGAGTATTGTACCGAGAATGAAGAAATTTCAAGAGCAGATGATGATACAAACTCAGATGAATAATTGTAATAGGTGTTACATGTGTTAGTATCAAGTGTAATGGATTTCGAATTTTATAATGTAACGGATATTCAATTTTATGATGTAATGGGTATTCATTTTTACTTCGATAAGGATTTTAATTTTTATGATTAAATAGAAACAGTTTTTTTTTTTAAACTTTCTTCGTAGATATGGTTGGACCAGGGTCACGCAGACACACAGTTATGACAGACCCATCGACACCTTCCCCCTCATCTGCAGGGTCGACAGATCCTGCCGTCAATGGTATGTATAGTTTCAATTTTTTTTAATGATTACATAAATATGGTACTAATTGTTTCTATTTTATTTCTTCTAAAGCTTCGGCCAGCGCCCCTAGACAAGGGCACAGTAGGTCAAAAAATCATAATTTGTAGGTTCAAATGGTGGCAGTAGGGGGCACGCACCTTCGGATTAAGATACCTCCAGGCTTGCTGAAGCCCGTTGGTGGGTGGGCACAGCAGTTCACCACTGAGGTCGGCATCATTTGCCGGCTACGCACCCCACTTTATATTAATGACTGGAGTCAGGTCATTGACGCAGAGAAATGGGATATTCATGCGCATATCCTGGTATGTCTTTTATTATTGTGTTCAACTAAATTTTAACATATCTAATATATGCCGTAATGTTTTGATAATGACATGCTTTACAGGAGAAGTTTGACATCGATCTCCAGCTACCTCATGTCGTGAAGGCAGTGGACCGTTACTTTGGAGTCCGTTTCAGGGACTACTGACACAGGCTCCACATGCACTACAAGTCGGAGGTGGCAGCCGGTAGAGAGCCTCGCGACAGACCTTACAGGGGGTGGCAGTGGAGGATTAGATGTTACTGTAATACCCCGACCCGAGAATGTCGGGTAATGAGGCACGTTTTACAAGACAACAAGAGATTAGTGTAAAGGTTATACACTTAAAGAAATAATTAATTTTAAAGTAATTAATTATTATAATATGAGAATTTAAAGGGAGTATATAATAATAATAATAATAATAATAATAATAATAATAATAATAATAATAATGGTGTAAATGAATATGTGTATAGATGTATATATATATATATGAAATTATATATATATATAGATATGTGTATGAGGACATGCAACAGTCCAATGTGTACAAGTGTGTGTGAGTGACCATTGTGTATTAGTGTGTGTTTGTGTGTGAATTATGAGATATATATATATATATATATATATATATCTACATAAGTACAAGTCAAACACCACACACACACACAACCGGCCATTAAAGGCCTGCCCCAAACAGTAGAATCTGAGAAAAGAAGCTGCCACAAGTTAACCAAATTGGTGGGGAAATCAGAAAGCACCATGATCAAGCATGCGCTTATATGCATGTATACACATAATTTTATACACTTGCCTCCAACACCATTTCATCACACAAAAAGAAAGAAATAGAGAGAGAGAGTTCTGAACAGAAAAAGGAGGTCTCGGAGGAAGAAGAAAGAAGAGAGAGAGAGTCACTGTTGAAGGTAAACCCATGAAAACTTTTAAATTTCTCTCTCTAGAAATGTGCATGAATAGAATCAGTTTGAAGCTTAGTTATGCATGTATAATGTTAGATATGTGTTTTAGAGTTCATAAGCATGAAATCTAGACCTAAAACAACTTAGAAACATACGCCGTACACCAAACCTCCATTGTTGAGCTTGCTTGAAGCAGGTCTGAACCGATGGGAAGAAAACCATTTTTGGTGTGTACAGACATTAAGCAGGCCTCACAAGCAACCTAAAAACCCTAGTACGCGACCACGAAGCTCAAGAAACGACCTCTAAAAATCGAGTTGCAGGTACGGGTTTCAAAACCCAACCTCGCAAACTCACCATTAAACCTACTTCTTTGAATGGGGATTTAAACCCCATGAGAAATGGAGCATGTCAGAACAAACCCCATCGAGTTTGGCTCAAAAATGGGCATATACGACCGAGACACAGTTTAGATTATCCAGTCTAAAACCGAACATATGAAGAGGTTTTAAAGTCTAAAATGAATGCCAAGCTGGTCGTTTATACCTTAGAATCAAATTGGCACCAAAACAGAGGGATTTAGTTGAGTGAGAAGTCACGAAATAGAAGGAATGGAAAACGGAAATTAGGGTTTTCAGTCGGGTCGTCGTGGGGAAGAAGAAGACTAGTCAACTCGGCTTTTAAATGAGGCTGAGTCGACTCGGACAGGTGGCAGCCTCTAGGCTTGCCACCGATTAAATGGAACAACGTCGTTTAGAGGCCTGATACTTATATATATAAAACAGTTTAAGTTTAAAAGGAAAAGGAAAGGATTTGCAGCTCCTGGGGTTCGAACCCCTAACCTCACGTGCCCACGCGCCCCTCCTTTCCACTCGGCCACGCACTCGCGTGTGTCTAATCATGGGGCCGAAATATATATGTAATATAAATAAATAAAATCCGAAAATAAAAGGTGCATTTTGCACCTGGTGGGACTCAAACTCAGGCATATGGGGAGGGAGTTGACACGCTGGCCAGCGTGCCACCCTATTCAACCTGTCACTAATCCCACATAAAATATATATATACTATACTTATTAATTTAATTTAATTAAATGAAATTAATTAAATTAAACACTCCGAAATGGCCCGTTGTCCAAAAATTACAAGTTATATATGTAACCTTACAATCTTGGACCTCCTGAGTCCATTGGTGAGGTCCTCGACATGAGATGAGGTCCCGAAAAATTAAAGACCCCTAAAAATGTCAAAATGACCAAAATGCCCTTGCCTTATAAATAAGGCAAATAAAGTCCAAATTAAACATATGAATAGTGTATCCTTATTATTTTGGATATTCTGAGACTGATGGTAGGGTCTGTTTTACGAGACGGGGCCCAAAAAATAAAGACACAAAGGGGTAAATGACCAAAATACCCCTTTGTCCAAAATTAACAAGTCATTAGTGTAATCTTACTATCTTGGACCTTCTGAGTCAAATGGTGAGTTCCACGACACGAGATGGGATTCCGAAAAATAAAGACACGTGAAGGGGTAAAATGACCAAAATACCCCTACCACCCCTAAAGCCAAAATGAAATCAGAGAAGGTCTAAATTGACTTTCTTTGACATCCCGGACTCAATGGTGAGGTCCAAATTACGAAACGAAGTACGAAAAAATATGACACGTAAAATGATAAATGACCATTTTACCCTTTTACATATTAAAGTCCGAATTAAATTATAAGAAAGCCTAAATTGACTTTCTTCGACGCTCCGAACTCAATGGTAGAGTCTATCTGACCAAAATAAATGTCTAAAATAAAAAGACATAAAATTTGATGAATAGCATCTGTCGGATGATTATAAACTAAAGTATTGCCGAAATATTAAACTAAGACAAGTACGAGGAAATACGATACTAGAAGATACGACACGTGGACATGTGAAGTAAATAAATTAAATTAAAGTTAATGGAACTCCCAGAAGAGTATAAAATAAAATAAATTTAATTCCTAATACATTAAGATGTGTCATAGGTTAAGGATGAGTGCGTAAGAAATTTATGAAATCATGTTAGGATCTAATACGATCTAAGCATAAGCTAAGAAGCATCAGTAGGAGATGTTTGAAGTGAATGTGAAGTTAATGAGGTTATTTATGAATTGTTCTTAGGAACTACAAAGGAAGTGGGAAAGCGCATTATTAGCACTAACCCTAAAGGACCAAGGTGAGTAATCTTTCATTTGAAGTGGAGGCTTTAACTCTACGGATTTCAACGGATGCTTTTAAGTTCAAAATATTTACCGCATTGATATATTAAATTCAGTATTCATGATTTCTGTTTTCTTAAATATTCTGCCATGACATGCTTCACGATTATTTACATATTTATATCCATAAATGTTTCCTTTTCAAAATAGTTAGCATGTCTTATTTCCTCAAATATTCTGAATTTGATTACTGCAAGTATTGAAGCATCACTGCCAAAGTTATACGTCACATGTTTTAAATACTCATGAGAGGCTTTTATATAAGAGTCATATGACAAATGTCTTGCCAGATAATAATAAGCACAGAGGTAGAGTTGTGAGTTCTACGGAACTCAACGAACCTATCATGTGCATCCGCATAGAGGTAGAGTTGTGAGTTCTACGGAACTCAACGGACCTATCATGTGCATCCGCATAGAGGTAGAGTTGTGAGTTCTACAGAACTCAACGGACCTATCATGTGCATTAGCATAGAGGTAGAGTTGTGAGTTCTACGGAACTCAACGGACCTATCATGTGCATCAGCACAGAGGTAGAGTTGTGGGTTCTACGAAACACTTCGGACCTATCATGTGCACATGCTTGGTAGCAGGATCTAATCCCACAGGCACTGAGATATCTCCACGTATACGTAAAATGGGAGTCTGGTTCGAAACGGATTCCACTAATGAAAGAGATAAGATGACAAACGATTTTGAAGATGAAAGCTGGTTTTTACCCCCATTTCCTATTATGCATGTTTATATGCTTTGAAATGCATATACCCTATTTAAGAAATGTTTGTTTAACTTGAATTATGTGATTTTAAGTTACATGCTCTGAAATGCATATGCTCTTTTACGGAAAAATAAGTTTTAGCTTGAATACCTTGAATGTTTCAAAGCTACATGTTTTAAGAATGCATATCTCCTATGTTCAAGTATACGAACAATTGGTAGTTGAGTATTTTATAAACCCTCATATACGAAACCTCTACCAATTGAAAACCCATGACAGATGTAAGAATTACTCATTGGGCTTTTCGAAGCTTACCCCACTCCCTAACATTTTTCAGGTGATGATCAAGGTTGGACACTTGCTCAATTTGGGGAGCAGTGAATGGCAACTCCAATAGGTCCTTGGAGATATTTTGGTAGTAGTAGGACCCATTATCAGTCAAACTTTTGTAATGGAAATTTTGAACAGTGATGTACTTAAGCCCGAGGGGCATTTGGATATGCACTATATGAAAACCTTTAGTTAATATTATTATGCTCTGATTATTATATTTATGTGTACCGCTATGAAGAGCGGCAGTATCAGACGGATATGCGGCAGATGTTTTATTCTAAAAGAAAAGAAAAAAGTTTTTCACGCTTCCGCAACGACAGGTCGCTCGTCTATCCGATACCGCTGCCTATGCGAGCCTTGTCTCGAGGCCTTCGGGTCTCGGGGTGGCGGTCGCGATCCGGTAATCTGAAGAGGGTGGGTTTCGGGTCGTGACAGTTACTATGCTACCGGTTCGCTAGTGATGCATTCCAGGTAAAAATTGTCAAAATTAATTTTGTTGTATGATAAATCATTGTCATTTATATTAACGTTCTTTGTTTTGGCCAAGTGTAGGAACTTAAGAAGAAAAATAGTGAAAGCAGAAGCAAGCAAAAGGTGACCCACTGTGGTGGATCACAATCTTTTGTTAGGTATAGGCATGAGATGGTAAGTTAATACATGTATCAAGTTCTTATTGTATAATCCTTTCTTGAAATTAATCTTCACAAGCTACTATTTATTTACTGCAGCGAGACCAGGAGACCGGTGCACCACCCAACCCTATTGAGTTGTGGCACATGACGCACTATAATCCTGAGAAGGGTTGGACTGGGCCTGAAGCTCAGTAGCTTTATGTAAGTTATTTATGTATATATACCAGTATTACTAATTTAATATTAATCTAAAGTTATAAAAATAGTAACATATATTTATGTTTTTATAGGAGGAGATGGTCCAGCTGCGTGCTCAGCCGACTCTTAAGGGTGAGCATCCACCGACCGATGACCAGATACGAGAGACTGTTCTGGGCAAGAGGCGTGGATATGTGCATGGCTTAGGGAGTGGGATAGAGCTGATGGCATCGTCCTCTACCGTCGAGAGCAATGCTAGGTTTCACGCAGCTACCTAGAGAGCTGAGGCAGCTGAGAGATGGAATGCAAAATTGGAGCAGAAGATGACAGCGATCGAGGAGCACCAGGCCCAACTAGAGGCTCTTGGGAAGACGATACTCAGCTAGCAGGGAGGCTATGTTCAGCCTTGGTAAGTTTTTAAAATTATTTACTTTGGTGGATTTATTATTTATAGAAAATGTTACGTAAAAAAAAAAAAAAAAGGATTTCAGCCTAACGGCCTACAAACCACATCATACAACTACATATGAAAATAGAATTGCACGAACTTATTTAATTTCATCGGTTCGAATGACCGTTAAACACTTATGTAACTTTCCACTACAGAAAGACCCATTTTGGGGTTTTAAAACTTATGCAAGTTCCTACTCTAAAAATGCCCATTTTGGGATTTCGACGGACCAAAATACCGGATATCGGCCTAACTACCCCAAAACCTCATCACACACCTCACAAATGATAAAAAAATACTTGCACGAACTAACGGCACTCAATTCAGATCACCCGTTTAAAACTTATGTAACTTTCCGCTCCAAAAAGCTCTATTTGGGGTTTTGACAGACCAAAATTCTAGATATCAGCCTACCGACCCCGAAACCCCATCACACACCTCTCAAATGATAAAATAGACTTTCAGGAACTTACGGCACTCAATTTGGATCACCCGTTTCAAACTTATGCAACTTTCTGCTCCAAAAAGCTCAATTTAGGGTTTTGACAGACCAAAATGTAGGATATAGGCCTACCAACCCTAAAACCCCATCACACGCTTCCCAAATGATAAAATATACTTCTACGAACTTACGGCACTCGGTTCGGATCACCAGTTTGAAACTTATACAAGTTTCTGCTCTAAAAATGCCTATTTTAGGATTTTGACTGACCAAAACACTGGATATCAGCCTAACTACCCTGAAACCACATCACACACCTCAAAAACGATAAAATAGACTTGCACGAACTTACGAAACTCAATTCGGATCACCCGTTTCAAACTTATGCGACTTTCCGCTCCAAAAATCTCTATTTTGGGGTTTTGACAGACCAAAATGACGGATATAGGCCTACCGACCCTAAAACCCTATCACACACCTCTCAAATGATAAAATATACTTGCACGAGCTTACAACACTCAATTCGGATCACCCGTTTCAAACTTATACAACTTTCCGCTCCAAAAAGCTCCATTTTGGGGTTTTGATGGGCCAAAATGCCGGATATCAGCCTACCGACCCTGAAACCCCATCACACACCTCCCAAATGATAAAATAGACTTACAAAAACTTACGGCACTCAGTTTGGATCACCCGTTTCAAACTTATGCAAGTTTCTACTCCAAAAATGCCCATTTTGGGGTTTTAACGAACCAAAACACTAGATATTGGCCTAACTACCACACACACCTCATAAATGATAAAATAGACTTGTACGAACTTACGGCACTCAATTCAGATCACCCGTTTCAAACTTATGCAACTTTCCACTCCAAAAAGCTCTATTTTGGGGTTTTGACGGACCAAAATTTTGGATATTAGCCTACCAACCCTAAAACATCATCACATACCTCTCAAATGATAAAATAGACTTGCACGAACTTACGGCACTCAATTCAGATCACCCATTTCAAACTTATGCAACTTTCCGCTCCAAAAAGCTCCATTTTGGGGTTTTGATGGATCAAAATGTAGGATATAGGCCTACCAACCCTAAAACCCCATCACACACCTCCCAAATGATAAAATAGACTTGTAAAAACTTACGGTACATAGTTCGGATCATCGGTTTGAAACTTATGCAAGCTTTTGCTATAAAAATGCCCATTTTAGGGTTTTAAAGGACCAAAATACCGGATATCGGCCTAACTACCCCAAACCTCATCACACACCTCACAAATGATAAAATAGACTTGCACGAACTTACGGCACTCAATTCGGATCACCCGTTTCAAACTTATGCAACTTTTCACTCCAAAAAGCTCTATTTGGGGGTTTTGATGGATCAAAATGCCGGATATCGGCCTACTAACCCCAAAACCCCATCACACACTTCCCAAATGATAAAATAGACTTGCACAAACTTACGACACTTAATTCGGATCACCCGTTTCAAACTTATGCAACTTTACGCTCTAAAAAGCTCTATTTTGGGGTTTTGACGGACCAAATTTTGGATATCGACCTACTGACCCTAAAACCCCATCACACCCCTCCCAAATGATAAAATAGACTTGCACCAACTGATGACACTCGGTTTGGATCACTCGTTTCAAACTTATGCAAGTTTCTGTTCCAAAATTGCCTCATTACAGACCTCATAAATGATAAAATGGACTTGTAAAAACTTACGGCACTTAATTCGGATCACCCGTTTCAAATTTATGTAACTTTTTGCTCCAATAAGCTTCATTTTGGGGTTTTGACGAACCAAAATGCCAGATATCGGCCTACTGATCCCAAAACCCCATCACAGACCTCTAAAATGAGAAAATAGACTTGCATTAACTTAAAGCACTCAATTCAGATCACCTGTTTCAAACTTATGCAACTTTCTACTCTAAAAAGATCCATTTTGGGGTTTTGACAGACCAAAATGTCAGATATAGGCCTACCGACCCTGAAACCCAATCACACACCTCACAAATGATAAAATAGATTTGCACAAAATTATGGCACTTGGTTCGGATCACCGATTTGAAACTTACGTAAATTTCTGTTCTAAAAATGCTCATTTTTGGGTTTTGACGAATCAAAATGCCGGATATCGGCCTACCGACCCTGAAACCTCATCACACACCTCAAAAATGATAAAATAGACTTGCACGAACTTACGACACTCAATTCGGATCACCCGTTTCAAACTTATGTAACTTTCTGCTCTAAAAAGCTCCATTTTGGGGTTTTGACTGACCAAAATGTCAAATATTGGCCTACCGACCCTGAAACCCCATCACACACCTCCCAAATGATAAAATAGACTTGCACAAACTTACAACACTCGGTTCGGATCACCCGTTTCAAACTTATGAAAGTTTCTGCTACAAAAATACCCATTTTAAGGTTCTGACGGATCAAAATATCAGATATCGGCCTAACTACCCCAAAACCTCATCGCACATCTCAAAAATGATAAAATAGACTTGCACGCACTTACGGCACTCAATTCGGATCACCCGTTTCAAACTTATGCAACTTTTTACTCCAAAAAGCTCTATTTTGGGGTTTTGACAGATCAAAATGCCGGATACTGGCCTACTGACCCCAAAACCCTATCACACACCTCTCAAATGATAAAATAGATTTGCACAAACTTACGGCACTCGGTTTGGATCACCGGTTTGAAACTTATGCAAGTTTCTGCTCCAAAAATGCCCATTTTGGGGTTTTGAAGCACCAAAATGCTAAATATCGGCCTAACTACCCTGAAACCTCATCACACACCTCAAAAATGATAAAATATACTTGCACAAACTTATGGCACTCAATTCGGATCACCTATTTCAAACTTATGCAACTTTTCACTCTAAAAAGCTCTATTTTGGGGTTTTGACAGACCAAAATGTTAGATATCGGCCTACCGACCCTAAAACCCCATCACAGACCTCTCAAATGATAAAATAGACATGCATGAACTTACGGCACTCAATTCGGATCACCCGTTTCAAACTTATGAAACTTTTCACTCCAAAAAGCTCCATTTTGGGGTTTTGACGGACCAAAATGCCGGATATAGGCCTACCAACCCTGAAACCCCATAACACACCTCCCAAATGATAAAATAGACTTGTGAAAACTTATAGCACTCAGTTTGGATCACTAGTTTAAAACTTATGCAAGTTTCTGCTCCAAAAATGCCCATTTTGGGGTTTTGAAGCACCAAAATGCTTAATATCGGCCTAACTACCCCGAAACCTCATCACACACCTCAAAAATGATAAAATATACTTGCACAAACTTACGACACTCAATTCGGATCACTTGTTTCAAACTTATGCAACTTTTCGTTCTAAAAAGCTCTATTTTGGGGTTTTGACAGACCAAAATGCTAGATATCGGCCTACCGACCCTAAAACCCGACCACACACCTCTCAAATGATAAAATAGACTTGCACGAACTTACGGCACTCAATTCGGATCACCCGTTTCAAACTTATGAAACTTTTCGCTCCAAAAAGCTCCATTTTGGGGTTTTGACGGACCAAAATGCCGGATATAGGCCTACCGACCCTGAAACCCCATCACACACCTCCCAAATGATAAAATAGACTTGTAAAAACTTACAGCACTCAATTTGGATCACTAGTTTGAAACTTATGCAAGTTTCTGCTCCAACAATGCCCATTTTGGGGTTTTGACGGACCAAAACATCGGATATTGGCCTAACTACTCCGAAATCTCATCACACACCTCATAAATGGTAAAATATACTTGCACAAACTTACGGCACTCAATTCTGATCTCCCATTTCAAACTTATGCAACTTTCCACTCCAAAAAGCTCCATTTTAGGGTTTTGACGGACCAAAATGTTGGATATCGACCTACTGACCCCAAAACCTCATAACACCCCTCCCAAATGATAAAATAGACTTGCATGAACTTACGACACTCGGTTCGGATCACCCGTTTCAAACTTATACAAGTTTCTGCTCCAAAAATGCCCATTTTGGGGTTTTGACGAACCAAAATATCAAATACCGGCCCAACTACCCCGAAAGTTCATAACATATCTCATAAATGATAAAATAGACTTGTACAAACTTACGGCACTCAATTCGGATCACCCGTTTCAAACTTATGTAACTTTTCGCTCCAATAAGCTTCATTTTTGGGTTTTGACGGACCAAAATACCAGATATCAGCCTACCGACCCTGAAACCCCATCACACACCTCCCAAATGATAGAATAGACTTACATAAACTTACGACACTCAATTCAGATCACCCGTTTCAAACTTATGAAACTTTTCGCTCCAAAAAGCTCAATTTTGGGGTTTTGACGGACCAAAATGCCAGATATAGGCCTACCAACCCTGAAACCCCATAACACACCTCCCAAATGATAAAATAGACTTGTAAAAACTTACAGCACTCGGTTTGGATCACTGGTTTGAAACTTATGTAAGTTTCTGCTCCAAAAATGCCTATTTTGGGGTTTTGAAGCACCAAAATGCTTAATATCGGCCTAACTACCCCGAAACTTCATCAGACACCTCAAAAATGATAAAATATACTTGCACAAACTTATGGCACTCAATTCGGATCACCTATTTCAAACTTATGCAACTTTTCACTCTAAAAAGCTCTATTTTGGGGTTTTGACAGACCAAAATGCTAGATATCGGCCTACCAACCCTGAAACCCCATCACACACCTCTCAAATGATAAAATAGACTTGCACGAACTTACGGCACTCAATTCGGATCACCCGTTTCAAACTTATGAAACTTTTCGCTCCAAAAAGCTCTATTTTGGGGTTTTGACAAACCAAAATGTCGGATATCAACCTACCAACCCCGAAACCCCATCACACACCTCCCAAATGATAAAATAAACTTGCATGAACTTACAACACTCGGTTTGGATCTCCAGTTTCAAACTTATGCAAGTTTCTGCTCCAAAAATGTCCATTTTTGGGGTTTTGACGGATAAAAACACCAGATATCGGTCTAAGTACCCCAAAACCTTATTACACACCTCAAAAATGATAAAATAGACTTGCACAAACTTACAACACTCAATTCAGATCACTCGTTTCAAACTTATGCAACTTTCTGCTCTAAAAAGCTCTATTTTGGGGTTTTGAGGGACCAAAATGTTGGATATTGGCCTACCAACCCTGAAACCCCATCACACACCTCCCAAATGATAAAATAGACTTGCACAAACTTACGACACTGGGTTCGGATCACCCGTTTCAAACTTATGCAAGTTTCTGCTACAAAAATGCCCATTTGGGATTTTGACGGATCAAAACACCGAATATCGGCCTAACTACCCCGAAACCTCATCACACACCTCACAAATGATAAAATAGACTTGCATGAACTTACGACACTCAATTCGGATCACCCGTTTCAAACTTATGCAACTTTTCACTCCAAAAAGTTCTATTTTGGGGTTTTGAAGGACCAAAATGTCAGATATTGGCCTATCGACCCCAAAACCCCATCAGACACCTCCCAGATGATAAAATAGATTTGCACAAACTTACGGCACTCGGTTCAGATCACCGGTTTGAAACTTATGCAAGTTTCTGCTCCAAAAATGCCCATTTTGGGGTTTTGACAGACCAAAGTGCCGAATATTGGCCTAACTACCCCAAAACCTCATCACACACCTTACAAATGATAAAATAGACTTGCACGAACTTACGACACTCAATTCGGATCACCCATTTCAAACTTATGCAACTTTTCGCTCCAAAAAGTTCCATTTTGGGGTTTTGACAGACCAAAATTCCGGATATCGGCCTACCGACCCTGAAACTACATCACACACCTCACAAATAATTAAATAGACTTGCACAAACTTACAGCAATCAATTCGGATTAGTGGTTTGCAACTTATGCTACTTTATACCGTTCAAACTATTTATGTATGAAAAAAAAAATAATATATTCACTTTCATATATGTTTAATAAGTGTTCTAATATATATCATTTGATCTTTATTTCAGATTGATTAGGATTATTGCACCGCCGTCTTTCTGTTTTGCATCAGGACTTATTATTATTATTTTTTTTTTTTTCTGTTCATGGAAATCTGTAATTACATTTTCTGAGACAATTTTTTTATTTTTGCATTTATTATTAAATTGTACTTTTACAAATGTAAATAATTAGTATAATATATATATATATGAATATATTTTTCTTTTAATATATTCATTTCAGAATGTTTAATTTTATTATATATCAGGATAATTGATAGAGGTTTAAACAAGAATAATGGAAGAAATAAAACAAATAATTCTGGTCAAAATACAGCCCAAAAAAAAAAAATTACAACTTTTAGTGACGCACCCAAAGGCGTCGCTAAAAGAAAAGAAACCATTTTTTGCGACACTTCATATCCGTCACTAAAACAGGGCACTACGCTATTTAGCGACACAATCTGCGCGTCGCTAAAGGGCACATTAGCGACGCACGCACATTGAGCGTCGCTAAAGTGCCCCTTTAGCAACGCCCATTGTGTCCATGGCTAATATTAGCGACACCCATAGCTGATTATTAGTGACACTCTTTGAACGTCACTAATTGGGCCCTTTAACGATGCTCACAAGTTTGAGCGTCGCAAATACTATTAGCGACGCATGTGGCGACGCCCATTTGAGGGTCCCTAATGAGAATTAGCGATGCATTTTATTACTATTAGTGACACACAAGGACGTCGCTAATAGTGTATTTCTCTGTAGTGTAGACTCAAATTCGATTGTCGAAGAAGGAGAAAGAATCGTTGGTTTGAGGTGAGGAGACAATGGGCAATAAAGTTCGAGGGTTTGCGTGGTCGAGAATACAGTGATTCGGCGATGACCAAATCCAAAGCCCTAAAAATGATATATTGATGCACGAGTGTTATTGTCATTTAGATAATAATAATTAAAAAAAAAAAAAAACGAGCATGTCACTAAAAAGGACCTCATCTAAAAAAGAGAAAAAATTGTCCTTGTCACTAATTAACCCAAAATATTAAGGGCACCGAATTGGGTCATCACATTTTTACCTTTGTTGACCTGGCTTTTAAAGTGGCAAATATATATCATTAATTTTGACTTCCCCCCCCCCCCCCCCCAACACACACACACACACACACACACACACATATATATATATGTATGTATGTATGTATGTATGTAGGCATTAATGACCCTAAAATTATCACAAAAGAAAAACTATAAAGAAGGAAAGATTGAAAAAAGCATATAGAGAAAAATAAGCTATGAGATGATATTCCTAAATTTAAGATTTGATACTTGTAACAATGTGGATTTGACTTTTATTTTGAACTCACTTTTACAAATTAGGATTATATTTTCCCTTGCACTTGTAATAATAAAAGCTCTTACTGTTAAGTAAAAAGTACAGGTTTAAATTTGATAATAGCAGTGACTCCATAAAAATAATTTCAAAGATTTGATCTATACTCAATTCACATCTTCAACACTCTTAATTCTAATTAGTGGGATCAATACTAGGCAAAGAGGTCATTAATTGGTACAATGTTCAGGCTAATACAGTTTAGAAAGCAAATTCAAATTCGAGAATAGATAGTTTGTGCATAAAAAAATAAAAAAATTGTCAAATGTTAGTTCTACCTCCCTGTCTATTCCTTTCAGCAGCATCTTTCGTAAGGCCTGTTGTACTTCAATGCTGGTAATTTAGAATAAAATGGGCTCAAATATGTTTTAGCAGTAAGAACTCTACTTAACAAAATTTTCTTCCAAATATTTGGAGATTAGTTGCTCAAATTATCTTACCGTTCTGCATTATTTAAGTCTAG
Source organism: Nyssa sinensis (assembly GCA_008638375.1). Taxonomy (NCBI): domain Eukaryota; kingdom Viridiplantae; phylum Streptophyta; class Magnoliopsida; order Cornales; family Nyssaceae; genus Nyssa; species Nyssa sinensis. Next base: position 23,516,461 of record CM018052.1, on the reverse strand, counting down.
CAATAAAAGCTATGTACGTTGTGGTATTACGTGCTTATTATTAAGGAGAAGAATAACATTCAAAGTAGTGCCGGCTCAAGCTTAAGGCCAACAAAGCAATGACTTTAGGCCCCACATACAAAGAATACCCCAAATTTTATGTCTTGATAGGTTAATTCGAACTAGAAGTCTAAGGCTAATAAAAATCTAATTACAAAATATATATATATATATATTAAAAAGTCCCTAAAATAATTTTTTCAATCCAAAAAATCTATGATACATTTTTTCTATCTAATAGGTCCCAAAAAAAAAAAATTTAATACAAAAAAAGTTCAATTGTTAACTTTCATCTTAACACCGTTTAAAAAATATTACTGATTATACTAAAATGACTTTTAGAAAAAAATACTATAAAATAAGTTTTTCAATCCCAAAAAATCATAACATTTTATAAAGTAAAAATTTACTTTTTAAGGCATTCTAGATAAATAAAAAATGTTATTTTTTTATTTATTGTATTTATTATTTAATATTTTTTAAATTGCATCTTGAAGGTTATTTTGGTCTGATTGATAATATTTTTTAATGGTATTAAGATGAAATTAAAATTTTGACCTTTTTATATTAAAAATTTCTTTTTTGGATCTTTCAGATAGAAAAAATATATCATGGACTTTCTGGATTGAAAAACTATTTTAAGAACTTTTTAGTATTTTTCCCAAAAGAAAAAAATAACCAAGTTTTATGCCTTTGTATATTAATCCAAATTAGAAGGGTAAGGCCATTAGAAGTTTAATTACAAAAAGAAGACTCAAATTTTAGGTCAGATATAAAATTCTACCTAAAAAAAAGTCCAAAATTTTGCATATTTATTATAATCCAAATTAGAAGTTTAAGATTAATAAAAGTTTAATCTATTAAATTGTGTTTTTATTAAAAACTAATTCTTTCTTATATCACAAAAAGTATAAAAAAAAATATTTTTAATTATCACTTTAAGTCTCAAATGATCTTAAGTCGGCCTGATTCATAGTCCTTGTAAAAACAGAAAGAGAAAAAAGTTAATGTGAATTTAATACCATTGACTCTAATAATTAGCTAAATTTTAAAAATAAATAAATAAAACTCAGTAAGTCATTTTTCCCTGAAGTTGGTCCATAAGAACATCACCCAAACTAGATAGATTGGAAACTTGCAATTTGGAGAAGAAAATTTTCAGACGGTATAATCAAATGTGACTGACCCTAAAGTCCAAGGGACAAAAAATGACTTTAAAGCAATGATAGCTGGATTCATTGGATGGGGTATACCAATAATTTTGGTGGGTCTTACATACAAATTATTATATGAATGTTTCGCATGATTTTCATTAAATTGCTAAGCTTATTAGCGAGCTAAGACAGAGAGAGAAACAGATGACTAGTTATTGTAATCAGAGAAAGATAAACATATATAAATACAAAGTAGTTGGTGAAGAGGCTGAAATGAGGGGACCCCAGTGGCCCTTTAATTAGTTTATTATCCATCTTCTATTGAGTTAATCTCATAATTAAGAATATTTAGTCAAGCTGGTAATCAACCATTCCAATGGCAGCATTGTAACTTTATTTGCCTTCTTGGAGACTTCCTCACATGTGACACGTGCTAATGAATGGTTCCATCATCCATCAATTAACTCTTAATTGATGATTAAACAATTGCTCATCCTTCTTCTTCCTTATCCATTAACGCATTGGGCAAATAAATTTATAGACAAATGCCAGCTTATCGATAATGGATTATAAAAGTAATGGCAACAAGCTAGATCTATAATTAAGACAAAAGAAAGCAGCACTCAACAGAAGGTACCAACTAATCTACTTGGTGAGAAAATGGTCTATTATTTGCAGCTTCATCTAAATCAAAGAATCAAACTTATATATGTATATGTCTGTGTGTGTGTATATATATATATATATATATGTGTGTGTGTGTGTGTAAATATATATTTGCATATGCTAAACCACTGTCTAAAAACTTAAATTATAAAAGAATAAACTCAACAATCAAACTAATATTTTTACTTGCATACAATTCCGTTTTGCACATAAAGAGTATGTAATGATGTGACATAGTGTGAGACAAGGAGAGTAAATCTTGATGTATCCCAACAGTGTATATCAAACTATAGTTGTTATGGACGCTCGCCTTAAGTGTCTCAGTACAAAAAGATTGCATAAGCGATGTCTTGTATGCCCAATTCTCAATTCACATCATTACTATATTTGTTTTTTTATTTTTTAGTGGTTGAATATATCTACAAACTTTCAATTTGGGAATAAATGATGTGAAATTAAAGGATATTTCAAACATTGACTATTTGTAACTAAAGTTCTTCTATATAAAGTAACATCTTATTCTATAAACAACTACTAATACTTGTATAATTAGGAAACTACCAATTTCTTATACTTACAAAATAAACAACTACTAATACTAAACCGAACACAATTAGGAAACTAGAAAAAATACAAGTAAACGGGTCAAAATTAGCCGGTCAAAATCGGGGTCAAAAATTTTTATTATCGGGCCTTAGAACGCTGCTATTGATTTATGAAATCAAAAGTCATTTGTTCTACATCAAAATTATGCTGATGTTAAAGAATCCCCTAACTGTTTATCTCACACTGCCAAAGTAAAATAAATTACATTTTGAGTCGTTTAATTTTTTTTGGTGGGCAAATAAGATAAATAGAAGAAGAAAGAATATACAAAATCAAGAGGGCATACCTTCGGATAAGCCAGAGGGAAGGAAGGGCTTCTACAAACAGAAGAGCTGCCAACCCTAAGCTGCAAAAAATATTACACTTTAAATATGCTACTAGGTAAAGACCAAGAACATTGAAGGAATCTATTTGAATTAGTATCCATAATCCCTTTAGAAGGAGTTAGCCTGCCACGTATCATGTCCTAAGTTTGAGCTATGATGGCATTTGGATTTTTCTTGATGTTTGAGAACAATCTGCTATTCCTTTCTCGCCAAATGTTGTAGTCTGTACATGCGAGGGTAAGCTTGCCAAGATAGGAGGAGAATGACTTGCCTTTAAAGGTGTTAGTGGCCCAAAGGACAACTTGCTGCCAGTCCTTAGGAGGGCATTGAAATCCACTTTTGGAGAGCAAATGGGACCATATGTTAGAGGTGAAAGAGCAAGAGAAAAACAGGTGGTTGTGACTCTCATTTTCTCTCAAACAGAAAAGACATTTGGGATCATGACCAAGTTTAGAAAAGATAAGGCGCTCCTTGGTCCTTAGACTGTTCCGAATGGCCATCCACAAAATAAACCCTGCGCGAGGAATAGCTTTTGAATGCCAAATAAGCTTCCACCATTGAACCTGGGGATTACGGCATCGTAGAGTATCCCAAGCTGAACTAATGGAGAAGATCCCATTAGAGGCAAGCATCCAAATAGCCTTATCTTCCTGATGGGGGGAAGGAAACAAGTTAGGAGGCATGCTGTTCTTTAGGGCCCGCAAATGAGGGGGGTTGGCAATAGGCCAATTCCAGCGCGATCCAAGAACGATGGAATTCACTTTAGCAGTTCTTCCAAGACCTGATTAATAAATAACCCTTTCCCCCATGTTGTCATAGATGGAGCCAGTAGGGAGCCAATAGTCAAACCAAAGAGAAGTAAAGAGTCCATTCCCAATGGAGATTCTGATGTACGATTTGAACAATGGTCTGAATTGAAGCATTTTCCTCCAAGCCCAGGAGTAGGATTGAGGGCACTTGACCTCCCAGAAGCTTTTGCCTTTGAGGATATTGCTTCGAATCCAATGAACCCAAGGGGAGTTAGAGGGATTTTGGAATAGAGCCCAAATGAGTTTCCCCAAAGCTGCTTGGTTCCATTCAACAAGCTTCTTGATCCCAAGACCTCCTTCATTTCGAGGACAGGTAACATCTTCCCATGCAACTTTAGAACAAGAAAAGATAAGGTGGTTGCCACTCCAAAGAAAAGATCTCATTGCTTGCTCAATTTGATTCACCACCTTCTTTGGAAGAATGAGATGAGAAGACCAAAAAACTTGAATGCTAAACAATACAGACCTGATCAACTGAACCCGCCCTACATAGGATAGAGATTTAGTAGACCAATGAGTGATTTTACCAATGATGCATTCTACCAAAGATTTGCAATCATGGGCTTTCAGCTTGGTAGAAATCAAAGGAACTCCCAAGTAACGGATAGGGAGGGAGCCTTTAGGGAAGCCAATGTGATCAATAATATGCTACTTGAGGCTGGAGTCCACACCTGAAAAGAAAATGCTACTTTTGGATGCATTGTAGAGGAGACCAAAAAATGAGGCGAAAGTGTCAAGCCCTTCCTTGAGGATAGAAGCTGAAGCAGAGTTCCCATGACAAAAGAGCATGATATCATCAGCAAAGCAAAGATGAGTCAGCTTAGACTTATGGCATCTCCAATGGTGCTTAAAATGAGGACTAGTCGTTTTCTGATAAAGAATCATAGAGAGTACATCCATAGCAATAACAAAAAGATAGGGAAAGAGAGGATCCCCTTGCCTTAAGCCCTTGGCCCCAGGAAAATAACCTTCAAGCTCACCATTAATAACAACTGAAAACCGAGCTGTAGAAATGAAACAGTATATCCAATCAATAAGTAGCTGAGGAAATCCCATAATGCTTAGAGTGTCAATAACAAATTCCCACCGCACTGAATCAAAGGCTTTCTTAAGATCGACTTTCATTGTGCAACGAGGAGAGCCTGTGTTCTTATGATAATTATGCATGAGTTTTTGGGCGAGAAGGATGTTGTCACTGATATTCTTGCCATGTATAAACGCAGATTGAGATGGATTAATGAGACTAGGGAGGACTTTCTTAAGACGGTTGGCTAAGATTTTTGAGATAGTTTTGTAGATGGTGTTACAGCAAAATATAGGTCGAAAGTCATGAACAAAGGAGGGGTTAGGGACTTTGGGGACAAGGGCAATGGCCGTGGTATTTAGCTCTTTTAGGATGGTTCTGGAAGAGAAAAATTTAGAGATAGCAGCAATGACCTCAAGTTTAATAATATTCCAAGCTTTTTTGAAAAAATGGCCATTAAAACTGTCAGGACCTGGGGCTTTATTAGGGTGGAGGCTAAAGAGAGCATCTTGAATTTCAACTTCAGAAGCTGGGCATTGAAGGGCATTAAAGAAATCAGACTAAAGGCATTTTAGGATGAAGTTTTCAAGAGCTTGCTTACCAGGGTACTGAATAGGACTTACAGTTCCAAGAAGGTCATGGTAGAAGTCGACAATGGTACTCTTGACCTCTTTTATGTCATCAATTCGTTGGCCATTTGCATCAAGAAGGCTGACAATCTTGTTTTGGTTTCTTCTATTATTCACAGATTTGAAGAAAAATGAGGTGTTTTGATCACCTTCAAAAAGCCATTGAACTTGAGATTTTTGCTTGGCAAGACTTTCCTCACTGGCATTGACTCGTTTAATGGTCAATACTAAATAAAGCGAAATTAATGAAGAGATTGAGTTTGTACGTAAAGCTTTTATATATAACGTAACATCTTATTCTATTTATATACAATATATAAAGTCTATCTTCTTAAAAAATTATGCTAATATTAATGGATCTCCCAAGTGTTTGTCTCATGCCGTCAAAATAAAACAAATTACATTTTGACTCATTAAATGGTCATTACTTTAAATTTTTGTCATGTTTCTTCAACGTTTCTTTTATAATTTTTAATAGATTCTATTATCTTAATAAGTTAGCTTTCATTCAAGTGTTTTATATTGCATTACTCATTCTATTTGATGCATTTGCATATACTATAATATTTCTTAAATTCAAATTATATTTTTATTTATTGGCACAAAATAATATTATTAATAAATAGTTACTATTGTGTTTTCTTGTAATAAAAAAAATTATATAAGAATAAGAATGATCTCCTTATTGATTTAATTTCTTATAAATAACATGAATTTTATGAAATTATAAGTTAAAATAATGAATATATTACTTTTGTGGCATGCATTTTGGTTAGATCACTTGAACGATTCCCTAGGCAGTAGATTAAGTTTGTTATCTTAGGTTGTCAGGGATAATTTGACAACTATGTATCAAACCAACAATATATACATATACATATATATATAAGAGAAACATAGATAAATAAATCAAAAGAAGAGATTGTAAATGCACTTTTATGACAAAATTTGTACGAACTACAAATCCATTAAAAATTAAAGCATGGTCCCTGCAAACCCGAAATTTCAATATTCAAACACCTTTCAGCTGCACTATGCCAATGATACATTTTGTCACATTGGTTCAATTAGAGTTATAGGGCCCAAAATTCCAGTGAAGTGGACAACATAGGCAGATTTTTGTTACCACGAGGAATTAATCAAGTCTTGGCTTTCTGTAATAGACTACAACACCAGAAGACTAATCAGGCCACACCCTTGAATGTCATGAAAAAATATTGGAATTCACACAATTTAGATGTATATATATATATATATATAAAAGAATTCTGATAAAGGAGTGTGAACTAACATTTGATTACACAAATTGAGTACAATTTGGAGTTCTGTGTCCGCACAAATGATAATAGTTTTCATCAAAAAAATTTAGAACAGAATAAGAAGCCATTCTCATCTATCTCCTATTGCAGGCCTCTTTGAGAAAATTTTACACAATCATGGTGTACATATAGAAACAGATGCAGCAAAACAAACCAGCCACATCCAATTAACACAACCCAATTCAGTTAGAAAAACTAGGTGGAGCAGCACCCACCTTTCTTCATTGCAGACACATCTTTACTGACATCAATTTTCTCTCCCTTGGAGGGAACAGCAGAAGCAGCTCCATCATTGCCAGACTCCATGGCCTTCTTGCTCACAATACGGTAGATCTGAGTAAGGACTTCGGCAAAGGCGTTGTCCACGTTGGTGGCTTCCAGTGCAGAAGTTTCCATGAAGTAGAGGGACTCCCTCTCGGCAAAGGACTTTCCATCCTCGGTTGAGACTGCCACGAGGTGTCGAAGATCTGATTTGTTTCCTATGAGCATGACTACGATGTTGGGATCTGTGTGATCCCTCAATTCCCTCAGCCACCTTTCAACATTTTCAAATGTGGAGTGTCGGGTGACATCATACACAAGCAGCGCGCCCACAGCACCCCGGTAATAAGCACTAGTGATGGCCCGGTACCTGAAACTCACAAGTGATAAGAGGCTGTAAAAATCAGGGAAAAAAGTAATAGATACCATATATAACGGTGAAGAAAATTAAACAATTTAATAAGTTTTAATATGTTAATTTAGTTACAGAAAAAGAAATCCTTCAAATACAAACAAAAAAAAAAACGATAATAATGATTAATGATTTGTCCCAAGTAATTGAGACCAGAAACACGGAATTCATGCAATTCGTCAACCTTTAGACTGGTTCAACACTCAAATAAGAAGTCATCTGGTATCCACGTCCAAGAAGTCAACATGAAATTCCCATATAAAATATTAACCAAGCACTACAATACATCTTCTTAATAGTACACAGGGATTTCACTAAAATCAGGCAAGGAATCACCATTACATTTGAACAAAGAAGGCGAAGATGGGCATAATAACCGGAAGCAGGTGAGCAAATGTAGTGGGAGGCAAGTGTTATTGACAAGGTTTTAATGGTAACAGCCGTCATAACAGTAGTGGTCGCAGTGACACAGGAACGCAATGGAAATAACATAATGAATACGGCATTTTTTTGCTGTCATCGCACAACCCCCTCAAATTATACTTATACACAGGCTTTAATCACATAATTCCATACTTTTTACGGATGATGAATTTTATATTGAATTTTAACACATTCGACAACAAAAGCTTAGTAATTTTTATATTTCACTATTAAACTCTTTAATTGAAAAGTTACGAAATAAGAACTAAAGATACATTACCAAAAGATAAGATAACATAAGATACTTTTTTTTATAGGAGTAACAAACACTTTGCCCATGAAGGAGACTTGAGCCCTTAACCTCCCACATGGGGACGTGGAAGAGATACCGGTCAAGCTAGACCTTGTTGGTAGATAACATTACATACTTACAGTCATAATAATGATTAATCTAATATTCAGCTAATCCAAATATGTGAATACTTTAATTAGTGCATCATTTATCATTTACATATATATATATATATATATGTATGTGTGTGTGTGTGTGTGTGTGGAGTATAGACTGTTTAATACTTGATATATAGTTATAATGTTACAAACTTATAAGTCATGACATAAGTCTATACAGAGAAGTTAGAACACAAACAAATAAATAAATAAAATTAGAAAAAAATAATTCATCAAAAGTCTAATAAAAGATTATTAAGTACGAAGTTACCTCTTGAATCTTGATGAAAAGATTTATAAATTAGTGCAATAGTGATAACACTGAGAGATATAGTATCCAAAAAAGAAATCTAGTTAAGATCTAATGATTCTAAGCTAAAAAAAATCAAAAAATAAATTTAGCCTTTTCCACTTTTTATAAGAGTAACAATATACAATATAAGAGAGAAGAATGAAGGCCACATATTTCATTCAAAATTTTAACAAGAGGAAAAGTTGATTGTGAAATGAAGGAAAGGCAATTGGTAAAAAACCCAAGAATGAATACGGAAAAGAAAATGGAAGGGCAAGCGAACAGAGGCCACAGCATAGTGAGGACTAAAAACACATCTTCTATGAAGGTTGTGATGGCTTAGATGTGAATAACATTTTGACACCATTAATGAGAAACTGTTAGCAGGAGAAATCCAAAGAAATGATAAAAGCTTTCATTCAATACTTAATAAAAATTGAAAGATAACAAAAACAAACCAGGTGTCCCAAATTTCTGGAAGTCATCATTTCTAAAATGGATACACAATTAAAGTGTAGCATAACTAACTCAAACTAAAACAGAAAAAAAGTGTGCCTTGATTTATTTATTTATTTATTTATTTTGGCAGACATATTCCTGATTACCAAGAAGTGGGAATTCCAAAATTCTAAAAGGGTACAGGTTGCTGAAAAGAGAAGTAAAAATTGAGTTGTAAAAATGAATCTGATGTCAAAATTCTCCATTTACACAATCTAACTTGTATATTAACATTTAAGAGATCACCCATTAACAAATTAAAGAGTCAGAATGACAGCAAGTTTTATAACCATATCTTCATGTAGCACTGATCCTGCATGTACCACAAGTCTAATGGTACGTCTGATAACAACAGTCAATATAGGGACAAGCTGGGTAGGAATGTCAATTCGTGTTAATGTGTCGTATTCCAGTCGTGTCAAAATATACATATTCAAAAACATATGTCAACCCCAACTCAACACAATTAACTAATCATATCAA